>CAEFZX010030948.1:0-19683 GCA_903066825.1 Alfaro cultratus | reverse complement strand
GTACACCTGTAAATAAATATTTATATCCTGCATAGCACTTCTGGATAGATGCAAACTACATTTCGTTGCTTTGTACTTGTGACGGTGCAATGACAATAAAGTTGAATTCTATTCTAATTCTATTCTATTCTAAAGGGTTAAATACAAGGTCTGGTTGTCTGTTGTGCAATTATACTCCCAAGGTTATTACTAAAATAATGCAAAACCTTTTCCTACTCATGAAAACTAACAAGTTGGGTTGACAGTTGTCTGAATTTACCTGCAGAGAGCAGGAACCTGCAGAAAAACATCCAGACACTTTCCCAAACCCAGAGCTGAACGTATGGGGTCTGCATGGTTACGAACAGAAACAACCAGGATCCTTCCTCCCAGTGCAGTGGATGATTATCTGCTTTCCACTCAGTATTGATCGTTTTGGTCCTCTGTCATAAATCAATCCCGTCTTATTGTTGCAGTAACCAAACTGGTTTTACTGTTTAAATCAACAGCAGTAATCGAACAGATGAAGGCCCTGAAAGGTGATTATATTCAATATTGTTGCTGATTAAAACTTTACAGGCATTTATTATTATTATTAAGGTTTATTAACAGCGCCACCTGCTGGCTGTTGGTCTAGACGTGAAAGCCTCTCTAATTCGAGCAAAGAAATATTTTAAAAAAGAATAAAACTGATAAATAAAGATCGTATTCTAATGTATGTTTTGTGCGTTTAGGTTTGATAAAACTGAAAACCTCTCAGGTGGAGGAAATCGTTCTGGTTCTCTGAAACCTCTCAGGTGTTCCCGGTCAAACGTCACGTCAGCGTTTCTCAGCTTCCTGTTTCGTCTCTGTGCTAAACGAGCTGCAGCATCACAGCTGCAGCATCACTCCATCCTCTCTGCTCCGGCACACGAGATGCTTTCTGCGTCTCCATGGCAACAGCTGCTCACTGGAGCATCCCTCCTGCTCCCCATCGCCATGGCGACACCCGCTCGTCTCCCCCCCTGCTGCCAGGAAACACCGGCTTTACCTCCGCTGTCAGTGTCTCCATGGCGATGAGCGCGTGGCAGACGAGTCGCACAGCGAGCGGCGCGACGTGATTGGACGCCTTTCAGAGCGAGTAAACAGAAAATCCTCAGACAGAATCAACAAAAGGCCGTCTGATCGCATGATGTCATCCTTACTTCAGACTTTATGAAGAAATGCAGACATAAAAGAAAACGATTAGAGAACGGCACAAAACTAAAACCTGATGATAAAAACTTGAAGCTATTAAACAGTCCAGCAGCTTTCACAACTTCATCACCTCCAACAGGTTACAGCAGACTGGAAAACTGGAAAACTAAACTGGAAACAGGTCCAGTTTTCATTCCAGAAACAGAAAATGTTCAAGCTTCTCCCTCCTTCACAGCAAACATCAGCCTTCGATTTCTAAAAGATCAAACAGGGCCGGACTTTTCAACCGCAACAAGGAAAACAGATCAAAGCGACACGCAAACACAAACAGTTCTGGATCAGAACGTCTGTATGTAAAATTGTAATTAGTTAATCCTGGCCCTAGTTTTCAGATTTCAGGATAGTTTATTACTTTGAGCACTTTGAGAAGGTTTCTAAACCAGGATCTTCCATAAGTCCTGGACCCGTCACAGGGTTTCCTTCCCTGCATGAACATGAAGCTGCTGTTAAATAACCAGCCTGCTGTTCCCTGAAGAACCACATGATGGTTCATCCAGGCTCTTTGTGAGAACGAGTCACTAAGTTTCCCTAAAATGTTGTTCTGAAAGGTCAGCCGGCTGACGTTGACCTTTACCTGACCTGTGTGAGATCATCATCCGTGTCTCTGCTAGCTTACAGACGTGTTCTGCATCATTCATGATCCTTCAGCCGAACCCTGATCTCCACCACCCATCTGTTCTTTGAAACGATGCTTAAACCTGCTGCAGCCTTCGATTGGATTAGACGTGTGGTCCATTAACGATGCAGCGCCCAGAACCGTTATCTGGGATCAGACAAGTCAGAGAGCTTCGCCTCCTAATGCAGGAGTCTTGTTCTCCGCCGGGAGCTCCGGCGGTGACGTCAGCAGACGGAGACGCAGCGCTGAGGCTCCACGAAATGTTTCTCTGCTCAGAGATCCAGGATGGAAAACTCCAGTTCTACTGGATCTTCTGGTTCTGCTGGGGGTTTACTGCTCTGCACAATGAGAGTGAGAAACATGATGACTGCTGTGACACCTCCTCAGATGAATGTTTAAGGGTTGGATTCATGGTTTATAAAGCAGAGCAGTTTATCAGCAGCATAAATCCTGGGATTAGTTATGATGCTTTTCATCAAATTCTGCTGCCTGGAAACATATAAATCTAGACAGATCCAACAAACAAATCCAACCCAAACAAAGGCTTTCAAAGCAGAAGAATGGATCCATTTTTGTGAATGTTTGTTCCATTATTTGCAGTTTTTTCCATAAATGTTGTTCCGTAAATAAAAGCTTGAATGGTTGCTGTTGATTTCTGACCATCATCAGATCTTCTAACCACAGATTCGTAGACCTGCTCATACATGCACAGGCACGACTGACCTTGACTATGTTAATATACGAATTAGAAATGAATAATGAGGCTCTGAAGGTCAGTTGGTCACGTGGCTCATCTTCATGATGCTCAGATGTTTTTACGCCCCGGGGGACGAAGGGTCACTTATTTACAGCCTGGTGCAGCATGTGGTCGGATCTTTAAGCATCAACATGTCTGAATTAAAGGAGGAAGTTTAACCTCAGTCGGCTGTTTGAGTCTAAACACCTAAAAAGTTTGATATTTAATTGCGTAAATGAGTCCGTCCCAGCAGAGCGAGGAGTTTTCCTCTGATCCTCCTCTGATTAATTAGCCTGAAGTCGCAGCTGCGTCCCTGCTCACCGACAGACGGCTTCATGTTTCTGTGGGCTTCATCTCCAGTTCGCTCCTCTGTGAGGAACAGCAGAGTTTCATTTCATTGCTTTGGTTCTGCATTACAGCTCCACCGAGTCCTTAGAGCTCAAATATTCTGGCTCTAAAGTCTGAGAGGTAAAATAGTCTGGTCACTTTTTATTTATTTACAAACGTTTTTATATGAATGCCATTAATAACATTCATGTGTTTTCTGAATTTTAACGGTGGTTGTAGAGGTTAAATTTGCTCCGCTGCAGACAGATCTGAGATCTCAGAGTGTAGCGTTTCATCTGCAGTAGATTCTTGGAGTCAGTCGACACGAGTCTGTCAGCTTGGGGTGTCAGTGATGTGACGAGGACAGAGTGGGACTGAGAGGACATGGAGACGTCCAACAGGTCCAACAGACGAGCTCCGTCTGCAGGAATCGGGTCGCTCAATGTTTCCTCTGACAAGCAGGATTTTACTGCAGATTAATCCAACTAAGAAATAATAAACCACTAAATCTCTCAGCCTCTACAGACCACAGGTAGCAGGTGAAAGGTCATGAAAGGTCAGTTAGTAAAACACTGAACCAGTAAGAACACATCTTCTCTCTAAAAACAAGATGGCTGCCGGACCTGCTTTACAAACCAACAAAAACAACAATTTAAACCAAACAGCATGTCAGTACAAACTCCTCCAAAGCATGGTGGAGGAGGTATTATGATGTGGAAGCATTTTGTCCTCTAACTGGGAAGAATGTATTAATCTGTCATAAAACCTTGCATGGTGATCATTGGATGTGTTCACAGTTTTTTTTATTCGCATTTTCAAGAACCGCATTAGAAAAGGTTGATGGAAACAGAAAAATAAAAAATTATTTCCTCATTTTAACAAAAAAGATTTTACGCTCCCTTGAGTTGAGATTTGACTTTTCTGAAAAGGGCAACATTTACCAAATGAGCGCCCCCTGCTGGCGGGTCTGTGCCTCAGCAGGGGTCCAACCCTCCGGCTCACAGGGAAAACTAAACTTTTCTAAGACTTGGTCCATGCCAGGTTTCGACCTCTACTTCCTGTTTACTGCAGCCATCTGATGACATCACGCTTTTCGCTCCAAACCCAGTAGATGGAAACACAACTAACTTCAAATATTTACTTAAAATCTGCGTGACAGTCGGCTGGAAACATGGTTACTATGGCAACAACCCGAGGTGATGACGTCACGTTGAAATCAAAGGAATTTCCACTCAGAACCACCATTCCTCCATCACTGGGATCACTGGTCTGTCTCTCTCCTGTAACTCAGCTTGTTAAGTTGCTGCATCACAGATAAATCCTCCCTGACGATGACGATGATGATTGTTGTCCAACATCTAATCAGGCCGTTTTGTTATTTTTTCCCTCCATCTTTCCTTCAGAGCGACGCTCTGCTGCGTTTGGCATTTTAGTTTCCATGGCGACTGGAAACCTTTCGGCCCTTTTTCCTCCCGTCATGCAGTCATTTTGGATCTGCTCAGCATGCAGCGAGTGAAAACGGTAATCAGAGGAGAGGAAGCAGACGTTCAGCAGCTTCTGCGTTTTATTCTGATGAATTCTCCTGCGTTCTGCCGGCAGAGTTCCCAGTTTGCCGTTTTATTTTTCTGCTGATTTATAAACATGGAGGACAAAGACTCAGCTACGTTTCTTACTCTGCTCTCCTGCAGGATTATTTTCCTTCGATTACCAACAGGAATCCAGATGTAAAGTGATTCTTTAAGATGAAATGTAAAACCCAGAGGATGAAACTCCTCGAACCAACGCCGGCTTCTGAAAACGACTGAAGGCGAAGCTGAGAGAAGATTATGTGTAATTTCAAATTTCACAAACAAGTATTGTATTTACATCCGTTTATTACCTGTAATCACATCGTCCAAATCCAACAGAACCGAACTTTCAAGTGATTTAAAAGCCTTAAAAAAAAACAACAACTCAACATCAACTAAAATTATGTTTTTACTTCAGTCCTTTTCTTTGACAGATAAACGTAATCAGTCATTTCTTCGGGTTATTGTCTCAATCTTTGACAAATATACTGATATAAAGCTATTATACAGATTAAGATAATTAAAATTCATGTTTCCACGTTTTATTCATATTTGGTCGGCAGCTGACTTTTAGTTTACATGTAAAAATTAGAGTTAAGACTTTAACGCATTCGTTTCCATTAATAAATTACATAGTTTTCATATGTGTTGACATTTTTAACACAGTTAATTGCAATTCCAACATGTTGAACAGATAAAAACCAAAACTAACTTTGTTGTTGAGCTCATGTCTGTATTTATTCAATAATTTAGCAGCAGAAAAGGTTTTTGAATCCAAAATGTTGCTCATCTTGTCGATATGGTTTTGATTAAATGTGACGGACGTTTGTGTAGCTGAAACTGTATTTTTGACGTTAAAGACGTCACATTTTTTAAACTCATGTTTTCTCTGCAGAAAAATATTACATGAAGCTGTTTATGTTTTAGTTTTCCTGTAAATTTTGAATTTCTGGGGCGTGCTGTGGTGGCGCAGGGGTTTAGCACGCCGCACGTTTGGAGGCCTTAGTCCTGCCGCAAAAACTCTTCAGAGAAAAGAAAAAAAAGAAAAATTTTGAATTTCTCTCAGAGGAAACCTGAACCCAGCAGAACTTTTCCAGCGTTCTCCATCGGTTCCTCCATGTTTCCTGGATCCCAGAGCTGCTCTGAGCTTGTTTTCTGGGTCCAGACGGTCCTGCAGGAACAGAACTGTCTCAGCAGCGCCGCGTTTCTGTCCCGGTCAGGCTGAAGATCCACCGGGACGCCGTGTCGCATCCGGAGCTTTTAAACCTGTCACAGACTGAGTCATTGGACTATTTAAGCTGCAGCTGTCCTGCAGGTCTCCTGCTGCAGGCTGTATTTCACACTGTAAGCTGACTTTATTGCACCTGCAGAACCACGGAGGCTGCAGCAGCGCCTCATTATGCCTCAGAGAGGCAACATTTAGTTTTTCTATACGCAGCGACGCCGGATCATTACTTGAGCTGTAAACGAGCCGCAGCAGAGAGACGGGGGTCTTAGCAGTGCAGCTCAGGAGGAGCTTGTTAAATTGACTTCCTGTCACCTGGATTGATCGTCTTCAGCTGATCCTGCTGGTCAGATCTCCGGGTCGGAGTGTCTCAGGTCTCAGCCTTTGGAGGGATTCAGTGTAGAAGCAGTTTCTGTGTTTAGTCATGGCTCTTTGGCGGATTTAGTAGATTTTATGTGAGTGAAACTAAATAACATGAAAACACAACATGTCCTGAAACAAGTTACATACAAGTTGCTCCTCTGCAACCCTGACAAGAGACGAGAGGGAACAGAGAAATGGATGCATCACAGAGGCAAATGAAGATAATCAGGATAAAAAGACAAAAACACATTAGAGTCACATGATTTGGACACCGGATGTGTCACTGCCGTCTCCCCTTATATTACGGTGTTGAAGCTACAAGCACAGTAAAATAAATCACTGTCAGAAATAACACGGCTGAATAACTTCTCAGACTCGACATCATTACAGCACAAGCAGCACAATGTTCGGCACATTAATCCCACGACAGATCCAGATTAATCTGATTGTTTTTCTGTCTTTGCTTCAGACTTTCTATGATGCTCATCTGTCTTAAAGAAAAGTTTCTAACACTTTTATAATCGCCCTGCACACAGGCTGCATTCACAGCAGCCATGTTCAGTCCACTCTAATTGAACTCGAAGATCCTTGACTACTGGAGAGCAGGGCTCCAGAACCCAAACTCTGAACTAAACTGACTGGGTCCAACATCACCAGGTCAGAACCAGATATGAATGTGTGAAAGCCAAGCCCCGCCCCTGACAAATGTCTTAAAAGATTTCAGCAAAGTGGGCGGAGCCAAGAGGCGCTGAGAGGCGTGGCCAAGTATGGAGTTGCGTGGAAAGAGGTCAAGACAAAAGAACTGTTGGCAACTCAACAACTTTCCAGACCCATCTAGTGACTTTCATCCAAAATAAAACAACCACCAACAAATCGAGAGACTTTTGTCTGTTGCTGGAGTTTTATGTCGACTATTTTCTGCTGCGTCCTGGATAAGTAGTGAGGGCGGCCATTAGCCTCTCGCGCTTCGTCTGCACGGAAACGTAAAGATACAACCCTAAATAACACATCTAGTCAGTTTATCAGTAAAATAAAAGCAGATCTAGAGGTGAATTCTATCATATTTAATATTTCACAGTAATATTTACCCATTCCTGCGGTGGATGATGCTCCAGAATCTAAATAACATCCCAAATATGTGAAAAACAGAAAAATAATATTTCTCATTTTGAACAGAAAAATAATTTAGATTAAATATGAATATATTTGGTCTCTACATGCTGCAGGTAAACACAGCTGCAGATCACAACACTGGTCTGATAAAGACGTGCTGGTAAACAGTCCCAGTAATTAGATATATGAGTTAATATTTCACACAACTGTAAAAATAAAATACTATCCATGTTTTCATATTAAAAGTATAATTGCATGTAATTAAATCCATCAGTGTTCTTATTTCTGAGATAAATTGAGGTTTTCTGCTCCAACTTGTGCATGTAAATGTGTTTCTGTCTCCTCATTGAGAACTCTGCAGGTTTTACCGCCTATTTAAAGGAGACATTTCAGGACAGTTTGAGATAAACGCTCATTATCTGGGCCACGTTTTGGCAGCTTGAAGCCTCAGAGGGACAGTCAGCGTGACGCCACCGGCAGCTTCTGCTGCTTTTCCTCCGTCTAGGAAAACGCTTCCACAGCCATCGATGCGACATGCTGAGCTGGTCCGAGTCCTCCAGGGACAAACCCGCGTCCAACCGGACAGGAAGACACAGATCCTACTTTCAGAATGACAGAATAATCAGCTCTGACTGCTGATGGAAAAACAGGCAAAACAAGCAGAAAAATGCTGAAATGTCTCCAGTTTTTGGTGAATAGCAACTAAAAAAAATACAACAAGTCTGCAGTTATTTTCAATACTAAATCACATGTATGTCTGAAAACAGAGCAAGAAAAAACATACAGGTATTTTACTCCCATAAAGTTTTCTTCCTTTTGTTTTTTCAAACTGGTGATGAATCTCATTAAATCTAATATTATTTTCTTCAGACCCTGTGTAACTCCTCTGATGGTGGTGGATCCAGTTGGTTCTTATGAATATGAGGACTTGTGAGTCGCTTGAAGATAAAGTTACAGAACAGCTGCAACTGCTCATTCATCATTATAATGGTGAATGATATCCATCATCATAGTGATGGTTATCAGCCATTGGACTGGAATAAAACATACTTCCTTCTGCAGATGCAGAGGAAATAATAGAAAAATATTTTAAATGCTTTTTTGACAAAGGAAACACAAAACATCCAGAAAAGGTTGGAATGAAACGACCAAAACTATGATAGAAAGGATGAAGATGTGAAATTAATAATTGAAAGTCATAAAAATGTGTTTTATAACCACCTTTCCATCAGTGTTTGTTAATCCTGTAGGTCTGATGCTGCATTTCCAACAGTCCTGTTCAGTCCACTTTAACCCAACTCAGCCCGTTTGCCTGGAAAGTCCAGTTTGGTTGGGGAGGTGTGAAAGCGTAACTGAACTCTGGGTCTCCTATAAACCTCAATCTGAGTTCAGCTGAAACGGACTCTGGTTCAGTTCGAATGCATATGTGAACACCAAGCGGTCCAGGAACCGCTCCAAAAGCAGGAATTGGACTACAGCACAGGGCATTCTGGGTAAATACAACCAAACAAACACGTTAGCCTAGCACTAGCGGACGAAATGGGTCGTGTTTGTTTTGCCAAAGACAAAAGAGAAATCCTCCAACCACTAAAATCTGATGCCACTCCATTTTTGTTTCCATTTCACGAAGAAGGAAGTTGTGCTCAGTGTCTTCTTCAGAACCGTTTCTACTCAAATAGTTCAGAAGTTAGAACTAGAATACCGTTTAAACGGTTCATTTCAGTACAGCCTGTTCAAAGAACAAGAGCCATAAGACATGAGCATTCAGCTGTCGAAGGCTGCAGCCGTCATGGGAGGAGCTGCCCAATTCCTGGATTTATGCAAAATTTGCACAGAAAAAAAAAGCTCACAGTTATTCTAAATCCTTATTTATTATGTTTGGAAAATACAGATTTAATTTCCTTTCTTTATATCTTCCACATCTTTCTCCCTCCTGTGTGATCACACTTTTAGTCGTCTGTTTGTTAAAAATCCACTTTTCCTCTACAGCAAAGTGAGCGGGCAGAAAAAGGAGCTCAATGTTTGGATCAAACTGCTAACTTCCAGAACCAGCAGCTTTGGCTCGGGAACCGCCCGAGGTCCGGCGCTAATTAATCCGGAGATCCTTCTGCTGGCTCAGAGTCCGCGTCTCCTCGCCAGAAGTCCTGCCCTCCTCCTAATCCGCTCCTCCTTTTCTCCTCTAGCAGTTAAAATCGGAAGTGCAGGTTTCACAGGGTGACTTTGAGACACTTACATCTCATTACCTACTTGTATTCAAACTCTGATTGAATCTGGCTTTAACTTTATTCAACTGGAATCAGACCAATAACGCTTCTTTATGCCCTAAAATCCTCTTTAATATGTAAAGCAGTGAAACGGTTTTCACAGGATGATCAAAGTCTGGCTGGGAGCCATTTCAACGAGAGGATCCTCATCCTGAGGCCACATCAGCATTCTGACATGAACAGAGACTTTCTGAGCTACGTTTAATTAACCAAGGTTGTTAGTTTCCAACTAATTACTCAGCAGGACTTCAGCCGCAGTGCAGAGAAAAACTGGAAGGTTTTCAGGGTCAAAGATCAACTTGAAAGGCTGCCACTGACCTCTGCGGGTCATAGCAGGACAACTTCCTGCTTTTCTATTTATTTATCTAGGAGCAGATGTCTGCGGTGTTGTATTCTATCTACTTCTTTCTCTCCTTTACCTTTATTTCCTTCTTTCTCTTTAAACCTTTTCACCACCTCTCTTTGTGTCCATTATGTTTGAAATAAACCCAAAGCCATTTCTGATAGTTTCACATATCAAGTGAAAGTGGCATCAGACTTTGATTCCAGGAAGAAAGGGCTCAAAGTGATGGGGTTTAAAGATTAACCGTCTTTACAAGTTTTCTGTTCAAAACACCAAACTACAAATAACATTAGTGAAATATGGAAGGTAGAATTCAAACCTTAATAGAAAATTAGAAGATAAAACAGGGACAAGATAATGTAATTGATATGTATTTTTCAAATACATGCCCTCAGGCAAGTTAATATGTCAACTCCAGGAAATGATAAGCTCTCTTATATAATGAGAAGAAAACTTGGCGAATATCCAAAGTCAATCTAATTGGATCTGCACAATAAAGCATGGGAATGTCGAACAGTTGGAAAGAGGCAGTAGTGGTACACATTTTTTACTTTTGATGAAATCAGATTTTTTGTGGTCGTTTGTACAACTAATAAAATGCCACTGAAATCCGTCTTGGTATGAATGATTTACGACCCTAAAGAACCGTGAAGAAGAATGTAGGCGTCATACAGCAGCGCTCTGTTTACAGGGGAAACAATCAATCTATGGATCTATTTTAAAGTTATTCAGCATCGGGAGCCGACAGTATCATCACAACCATTGTTTCGTTCAGATTCACTGCATTTGGCCTCTTCTGGTACCAAATTATGACGCATGTTGGATAAAATGCAACATGGCTGACTCACTGCAGACGCTTATAGATACGCATCTGACTTAGTTACAGAAGTGGAACGAATTTGATTGTCTTTTGGGTGAAAAGATAGGAAATGGGTCATTCAGACTGCCATGAAAAAAAAAGTTGGACTTGGGTCCATTTGACTGCTTTGTGAACGTGGCGACCAGGATTTCCTCTGAATGCCAAAGTATTCCAGAAACTCGGCCTAAACTCGGTCACCAACTGGACTGATTCCAACAGCAGCAGATTTACATAAGAAATAAAAGGTGTTACAACGGCCTAGTCAAAGTTTGGAGCCGAAATAGAGCTCTCCAAAAACAAACAGTTGACTTCATTTGCGGTTTCCTTTTCTCTCAGTAACGTTTTGTTTTCAGTTTCTTTCTGATTGAACACGTTTCATATTACAGGCCTCAAACTACGATGTCTTTATTCAGTTTTTAAAATGTGTTGTTTTTTGTTTCCTCCTTTGACTCTCTGCTTGAGGAGCAGTTGGAGTCTCTACGGATGGTAAATCTGCAGCGTCATGCTGTGTCACTAAATCCCACGTCTACAGATAATCTGAGTGTGAAACAAACTGTTGTTTTCAGAGCTAAGATTTACAGGATCTACAATGATCCTCTGCAGCTCTGCAACCTGCTGCAGCAAACGCTACCAAGTGTTTTAGCTGGGGTTGCCTAGCAACTGGGACTCGGCTGTGTCATCGTGTTGTTGCTGAAGCACAAAACACACTCATTACAGACAAACACACACACACACACACACATCTTGATCCGAGCCCTCACACCCACCAACCTGCTAAATATAGGCAGGCATTGATGCAGTCAGCAAACCGGTGTCGTCTCAGGGGAAACATCGGGTCACGGTTCTGTTTAATGCATGAACCCGGTGTCATTCTTTTACTTCAACTGTTTACAGCAACAAGGTGCTCTGATCACTTTAAAGACCAAACATTGCAGATTTCAGGCTGAAATGAGGCGATTATGTACAATAACCACTGGAACTGGTCCGAATCACAGTGGTGGTGGGACTGGTGCTGAACCAGCAGGACGTCAGAGAAGAAGACGGCCTTATCAGCCGTTCACAGCTGCTTCAGCTCAGGGAGGAGGAAAAGAAAACTGAAACACTGCCGATAAAGACCTGAGCTGGTTTTTACATGGTGCCTTGGATCTGCAGAGAAAAACTCAGGTTTTTTGTTTGCAAAGACGTGAAGCTACAAAAGAAAAATTTTACTGGAGTCAGGACACCTCAGCTCATTCATAGGTGAGTTTGATGACTGATTTAGAGTACAGAAAACACCTGACCTCTTCCACTGAGGTGAACTGAGTCTCTGACAATCCTCCATTACGTCTTACCTGGGCTGTGATTGGCTGGATAATAAACCTCCTGATGCAGGAATCAGGAAGTTGAGGCATCCATCCTTGACTGGCACCAGATTCTCAGATTACATCCAACCTTAGTGTTCCCCAGAGGGGTAATATTGCTGAGGCTGAGCTCAGCTAAGCCCCAGGCCTCAAGGCTCAAACACCAGGCGCCTACTAACCAGCTCCCCCCTCCGAACGCACGCCCGGCTCCAGGATGGGGCCTCCGTCTCCTTAATCCTGGCAGCGAGCTGCTTGCCTTACCTTCAGTTTATACTTGGCAGCTTCTAGTGATATCGCTCTGGTGGTAGTGGGCAACTACTGTACCTGCCTGGCATTAACCAGTCCACTTTCAAAAACAGAGCTGAAGTGCAACAAGTCTTCTCCATTCACTCCACAGAGTTTCCCAGATCAAAGGTACTCAAACCATCAGACAGTCAGGGTGGTGAGTCGACCGAAGAAGCTTATTACCAAACATCAACAAAAAAAAAAGCCAACTGGTTTTATGTGAACCACTTTGCATGATCCATAGTCTTCCACCTGTTTGATGTTAGGAACAAAATCAAAAGGAAAACACAGATTTTCCTTTCTCTCCTGGGTGGATTTTCATTCTCCTCTGGGATCCCAAGTAAATGTAGCAAAAACTTAAGTCAAACTAATGGGAATCATTCTGTCCATGACCTTGACCTCCAACCCCAGTTGGTTCCTGCTCTTCTTCTGCATGAATATTCCCACTGGGATCGTCTTTCCACAGTCCATATAAGCAACAGTTGTACTGATGTGAACAATCGGACTTCCAAATGGACTACAGGTCTGAACTGAGCCGTTCACAATGTCATTAAGATGTTGAGTCTTCCGCTTTCTGAATGTTAGACAACGAATTTGGTCAAATCAATTAACAGATTGGTGAAAGGGCTTTTAAAAAACGTTGCAAGATTTCATGTATTAATGATAATGATGAACAGCAACTAAACCAATCAGACAGCAAAGATGTTCAAATACTACTTCATATTATAAAACATCTGCTTGGGTCCGTCGCTTTGCCTGGAATCACCTTCATGCCAATGCCATCATAAATTAAAGTCATAAGGCTTTTTCTGTGCTAGTTAATATGGTGAAATCAAACTCTGCCACGCATATTCCAGCTAATCCAAAAAATACAGAAAAAGGATGTAAAAAAGGCTGCCAGAAGTAGATGTGTGTGAGTTGGCGGCTTTGAAAGAGGAAAAACAAAAAAAGTGGGGCGAGAGGCAGAAATAAAAGGCTGGCGGGAGACGAGAAAGGAACATAGAAGCAGAAATAACCGACAGCTGGTGGCGGGCAGCTGAGAGCATGGCAACAAGAGGCTGATAAAAGAGCTGAGAGTCGACCACATCCCTGAGAAAATAGTTCAAACACCGGTCCTGAAGAACAGCAACAAGAGAGAAGTAGGTCTCACAGACACATTGCTACCTCGCCCTTATATTTATCTAGTATATCTGGATGAAAGCAGAGGAGCACTCTGCACCCGGACTTTACCTTCATATAAAACCAGAGCAGAGGCTGATTGGCAGGCGGCAGCTGGGTGGACAACCGATGGAGCGTTTCAGGAGGACAAACACAGACAGAGATGTGAAGCCTGTGATCAATAATTCAGAAGCCAGGGACGGCTGGAAAATGTCAGCCGGCTCTGCGTCTTCACACCACTATGAACACACAGCCTGCAGGTCTGTCAGGTTGAAAGGAAGGAGGCCTCTCTTCTCTGTCCTGGAGCAAACCTCCAGGACCTTTTCCCTGCTAGAAGGTCAAGCTGGATTTCATTAGCGCTCTGTAAGGGCGCTGTAGTGGGCAGAATATCTAACAGTTGTGGGTTTGATTCCAGTTTCCCTCCTGGAACATATCAATGTGCCTTTTTGCTGCAGCAGTTGAAGCCAAATTATCCACCAATCTGCATACCGATGCATGAAAGAGAGCTAATTTCTGAGTATCAGTCCAGCTACCATTTAGTGGGACTAAAAAGAACTGGAAAACTAATGACAACCATCAAATTGTGTGAGAACAAATCCGGATTTTATAAATGCAACTGCTCCAAAATGTTAAAAAGCTCCATTATAAATGTTGTGGAGCTTATCTCATGATAGACATAAAAATTAGGACTGCATTGTATGGAAAAATTTGAAAGGTAAACAATGTTGGTGTGATCTTTAGCATTTTGACAATTTCATTTGTGGTAGTGTGAGATTTTGCTGCCCTGAGACAAATATGGCATTATGTAATCAGTAACATATCACTTAGTAACAGATAACATGAATAAAAGGAAGTGTTAACTACTGGAAATATTACATTTGCTTTAGTTAAGAAAATCTTAGGAAGGCCAGAGGCCTGGAAGATAAGTAACTACAACAAAAAACACAGTATTAGAAATATGTTATATTCAAAAGAAACAAGAGAAATGTGTGCACCTTGTTTGCCCAAAATAAAAGTTTGATCCTGATCTTTAGTTGTCTTGTTATATGCCAGTCTGTAAGTGTAAGGTTGGTAAATTCCCTTCCAGTGATCTGTGAATGCAGAGCAGTTTGTCCTACCACACTGTGGGCGATCACAGTAGGTTCTGTTCAAACGGCCAACGGGTCGCCGTCCATGAATGGAGCATCTAAAGTCTTCAACCTGGTGGATCCAGTCAGATCTCTGGTCCTCCAGATCTTGATAATATAACAAACTGACCTATGCATAAGGTCAGAACTATATTACTACTATATACTTTTGTTGTACAATTTATTTATTCAAATTAAATTTTTACCAATATGAATTAGTATCATCCAGTTAATACAGAAAAAACGGCTAAAGGTAATAAAGCACAATGCATGACTACTAATATATAAAACAAAAAACAGTGCAAAAATACTTTTAGTCTGAGTAATTACAGATTTTTCTCATTCTACTTTGCTCTGTAACTCACCGAGTCAACATGCTAACTGTTTTAGCATAGCTCAATGGAGTTTACAATAGTCCAGACTAGCATAGCGGCTAACGGGGTCGCGAGGTCGATGTGAACCGTAACCCAACTCTTGATTAGGCAGGAAAACTACTGTCAGTCGACTGGCTGTTACATCAAATACAGAGACACTTCACGAGGTTTACCTCACGCTTTCACTATAAAACACCAATTAATATCATAATATCAAAGCATACAAGCTAGTTTCATAAACTTACGAGGTTAGCTAGCTTCTCTCATCACAGCACGCTGCTGCTAACTAGCATAGCGCAAACTGGGGGCGGGACAACCGATGTGATTGGCTGAGGTTCTTCTTCTTCTGTTTAAAGCGGTTCCAAGCAATAATTGCATGCGCATTACCGCCATCTACTGGAATAAAATGTGGATCGGGATGCTAAAAATACATATCGCACAGATTTTAAAACTAAACAAATAATAATAAATAAAAATTAAACTAAATAAAAAACAATAACAATAAAACAAAAGAAAACTATATTGTGATTGGGTGAGGTTACCCGAAACTACTTAGTCTATTTGTTGTTAAATTCTGTAAGATGCACAATCATATATTTGTATACTGAGTAAAACAATAGTTTTCATCACACACTAATAAAATGAATGGACTTCTCTGGATAATCACTGAGCAGTTAGAAACTCCCTCTGGTTGTCCAACTATCAGAAACACACATTTGTTTTAGATACATTTGATGAATGGAAATACAAACATATTTTTTTCAGTTTTTGATCTGCCAATCACAAATCAGGATGGAAAACTGGTCAACCTGTCTCTGCCGTAAAAACTGAAAATAAATCTTTTTTACTTCTGTTTAGAAAAACCCTAAATGTTTAGTCTATTTGTCCAAATGGCCCATCCTGAGCGGGTTTAGTGTTCGGGTGTGGTCCTGTTTTTATTTAGGGCCTAATGCTGTTCTGCTGGGTCCATTATGTGGCTAAGAAAAACATCTGCACGTTCCAGAGCCCAAATGTTTTCCAAATCTAATTAGGCCTTCAATAATCCCTTTAAGGCAGGAGGAGTTATCTGCCTGATCTTTTTCAGAGCTGCTCATCCATCATCCAGTATGTTAGTGAGCATCAGGATCCATCAGGAGGAGGAAGGAGGACCAGGAGGACCAGGAGAACCAGGAGAACCAGGAGAACCAGGAGAACCAGGAGGACCAGGAGCCTCACTGATGGCTTTGCTTTTAATTAAGCTTTTCACTTTAAAAGTGTTTCCAGATTTACAAAATAAACTTCCATGAAGCTGGAAAACCATCTCATCAGAACATGAAACTGTTGGACTAGCTTTGGTCTCCATCATCTGATTTCTTTATTTTGATATGACTTGATGTTTTTCACTCCAGTAACTCCCAGTAACACCAGCTGCTGTTCATAAATCAATACATCCACCATCTCAGAAACTCAGAACCAGAAAGACGATCAAAGTTTACAGGAGGAAACCTTCAGGGAGACGAAATGACTCATCTTTATAGCGCCACCTCTGGTTCACCACTGGAATCACTTTGGTAGAAATAACTTAAGATAATTATTTCACAGAAACAACTGGCTGAAATGTTCCTGCAGATCTGATACCAGAGGAAGAAACAGACGTAATAAATGACTGCGGTCCTGTTGAAAGTTTCTGTCGCCTTCAGGAGAAGAAAAGCTGCATCAGCATCTCTCTGGACGCCTCGGACTCCAGCCGTGTCCTCTCCCGTCCTTTAGGCACCACACGGATCCGAATCCCTGCCAGTGATTTGGTTTCAGTTTGAGGGGAATGTTAGCAGATGTACCGACCCTGAATCTGCTGATCCACTTATTATCAGCGCTACAACGTCAGCCTCCTCCTGAGCCGCAGCTCCGCTGCCCTGAAAGGATCCCGACCAGATTCCTCTTTGTTATTCAGATTACAAACTGTGACTCTTTAGAAGGTAAATAAAAAGACCTTTAGCAACATGAAACATTACTTTAAATTCAAAGTTGTACTGATGTAAAAGGCATTTAAAGTTAAAAGGACTTTGAACTCAGCTGATTCTCTTTTGCAAACTGATAAGTAACGAGAGTAATTATGGGATTTACTGGCAGCCTAATAAACTCCTAATGTTTAAACTGATGCCAAGACTGAAGTCAGTCAAAGTGCAATGAGGCAGAGAGTCAGAGCAGCCATGGAAATGTTTTTTAATCACAATTTATAATGAGAACTGATTTACAGAAACACCTGAATGAACCGGCACGGATTTTACACCAAGAAGCTCAAACTTTAAACCGAGACCAATGACGATTATTTAAGGTTTCTGTTGCATAAAAATTTATCTTAACTGTAATTTTTTACACGTATAATTAGAAATGTGTTTCCTGAGCTCCAGGAAATGTCCAGAGTTCTGTTGAATCAAGTTAAAAACGCTTCAACTCATCAGTTCTCCACATTTCTTCCATTGGTATTTTAACAGAAAACAACCCTAAATAGACCAGCAGTCTGGAGTCCGTCACAAAGTCCTGATCTCGGTTCCAAAGGGCTGGAAAGGCGTGCGAGTCCTAAACCCGACCCAGTTCCACCAGTTCTGTCAGAGAAATGGGCCAGAAGCAAACCACTGTCAGAACAATGAGGAGGGAAATCCAAAACGTTTCACCAAGTCAGAAGAAAAGGAAATTCTACCAAACAGGAAACTTTCATAGAGATTGTTGTAACAGACCGACAGTTAATTTGTTTTAATTTCAATAAATGTGTGGATTCATTGTTTGCATCTGATCTCAGTTCCAACTCAAAGCCAGCATCAGTAATTTATTTATGGAGAAATCCTCAACATGTTTGGTTCTTATATAAAGAGGTAAAATTGTGGATTCTCCATCATTTCTCGCTGAGAAAATGTCGGTTGCAGTCGGATCAATGCTGCATCAGTTCCTGTCTTACTTCTTCGCTCCAACAACGAAGAGAAGCTGATTCTGTTGACTCAAATATTTCCAAAGCCTCAGTGAAAAACAGGATGAGCCTCCAGAAACAGGATGAGCCTCATTCTGTCCGGTTTTTGGCCAAAAACTGAAGTAAACTCAAACAGTGGATCACCGGAGGCCGGTCAACATTCAAGGAACAAGCAGAGCCGTAAAGAGACGCTTTCTGAACCCCGGGCAGATTGGAAGCGATGCTCCATTATGACAGGAGGATCTGGGGCGCGGTGCAGGAAGGGCAGAACTAATGGTTCCTGGTGCAAAACCCTGCATCAATAAATGATGAGCAGAGTTCACACTGGAGCTAAGTGCTCTGGCAGCTGCAGGAGGGTCAGCTGCAGCAGAGATCTGCAATCCGATGCTGCAAACACTCCCAGACCCCGAACCAAGACTTGGGTCCAGATCAGAGGCAACAGAGACGTAGTAGAACATTAATCTTTAATATTCTGGGACTTTATGAGTATGAAAGGCCGGCGCAGCACACAGACAGCTGGAGCGTTTTACCCAGAAGAGTCTAAAACAACGGCAGGATCCTAAAACTCACACAGGAGATATTTACTTATATTTACATCAGAACCACTGAACTAAACCTGCAGTGGTTCTGATGGGTTGGGTTGGCATGGGTTAGCATGCTAATGGATGAAGTCAAATGGTGAGCTGGACTTCATTCTGAATTCCCACGTTTGTTTGGCAGAAGCACTTCCGCTGTCCATGGTTATGATTTTATCCTTGATTGCCATAAATCATCAGAAAATCTAAACTTTTATCTTTCCAATTACATATAACATACATATGTAACTAGACAGAATGTCACAAAGAAAATGCAAAACAAAAGGTCCGACCCAACACGGGTCCAATGTCCAAAACTCCCAGAAAATAAATAAAATCAATAACATTTTAATAAATCTCTAAGAGTAGAATAATTCATAATAATAATAATAATAATAATAATAATAATAATCCAGGAACATTGGCGTCTTTTTGCAGCTTTAAAGATTTAGTTTAGTTTGCATTTTTACTTTAATCCATTATTTTGTCTTCAAATAATCCAGTCTGATCGTACTGACTCAAAGCAGCTCTGGACTGTTCAGACTGGTATTCTGGTCCAGAACCAGAACCAGAACCAGACTAATGTTGGGTAGTTAGATGATCTGGAATGAAATAAAGAAACTGCTGATCTGAGGTCATAAATCTGTCACATTTCTTTAACCAGACGTTTTCTAGTAGATGGTTGGTTGGATGGTTGGTTGGATGGCTGGTTGGATGGCTGGTTGGATGGTTGGTTGGATGGCTGGTTGGATGGTTGGTTGGATGGCTGGTTGGATGGTTGGTTGGTTGGTTGGTTGGATAGCTGGTTGGATGGTTGGTTGGTTGGTTGGTTGGATGGTTGGTTGGATGGCTGGTTGGATGGCTGGTTGGATGGTTGGTTGGATAGCTGGTTGGATGGTTGGTTGGATGGTTGGTTGGATGGCTGGTTGGATGGCTGATTGGATGGTTGGTTGGATGGTTGGTTGGATGGTTGGTTGGATGGTTGGTTGGTTGGATGGTTGGTTGGTTGGTTGGATGGTTGGTTGGATGGTTGGTTGGATGGCTGGTTGGATGGTTGGTTGTATGGTTGGTTGGATAGCTGGTTGGATGGTTGGTTGGATAGTTGGTTGGATGGTTGGTTGGATGGCTGGTTGGATGGCTGGTTGGATGGTTGGTTGGATAGCTGGTTGGTTGGATGGGTGGTTGGATGGCTGGTTGGATGGCTGGTTGGATGGCTGGTTGGATGGTTGGTTGGATGGTTGGTTGGATGGA
>CAEFZX010030946.1:0-12099 GCA_903066825.1 Alfaro cultratus | reverse complement strand
TCCAAATCCGATGAAAATCCGTGCAGAAATCCGGGAAACCAAAGAGCAGCGATGGTCCCAATATGGGGGGGAGACCTGTCGATCCACACAAGCGCGCACGCACACAGAGTGAGGAAGAGGAGGAGCGCAGCGGCGCTTTACCGCCAGGAGATCAAAGCAGCCTGCACCACAGTGGACAATTTGTCAGGATTTACTGTCAGATCCCACAAGACGCGAGCCATACAGTGGGAGCACGAGGAAGACATGTGTTTAACTGGACGCAGCAGCTGCTTATATACCACGCCCACTTTACCCAACCGGAACTGCTCACCTGGAAACTATTTGGGTAGAAATGTGTATATTTCTATACCACTACATATGGATTTCACTATTTGGTTTCTGTAATATCTCAACAATGTTTTCTGCACAACTGCCTTCCACAGAAAACGTTGTGGAGGCTCCACTGCCCCTCCATGCCTGGAGCAACAGTGCAGCCTGTGGCAACGTCATTTCAGTCAACACCACAACGCAGTTACTCTGCATTTTGATAGAGAAATTCTGTTTAGCTAAAGTAGTAAGGGTTCAGACAGTAACTAGTCCTATCAGGGAAGTTCATGTGCTTCTTGTGATGTCATCAACCCAAACTCACAGGAGAAGCAGCTGTTTCTTTCTTCAGAGTTGTTGTGTCTTTAAAAACTTGCAGTGGGAAACAGTAATTCTTTACCCAGCTGTGTTTTTATTGTTTCTGTGAATTTGGGACTGAAAAAAGAAAAAAACGTGATATCTTTAACAAAGTTGATCAAGGCGTCTTTCTGAACAAGGCCAATAATTTGATGGTCTCCCATCGGAAACAGAAATGTCATGTTCAGGGACATCTGACGTCAGCGGATCAATGACTCCTGACAAGGAATTTTAAAACATACTATCTGTCTGACTGCTGCTGGCAATAAACTGAAGATTAACCTTTAGATCCCTGCTGGTCCTGAGAAGTCCCCTGAAGGGCATGCTTTGCTGTTTGCTAATCAAAAAAAGTTGCTTTTTCAATACCATAAGAAGAGGGAAGGGCTTAGTGGCTCTGCAGTCGGGCCTTGAGGTTATTGACTTCTTTCCCCTTCCAATATGAGCATCATAAATGTAAAAGATGAACACGCTACAGCCAAGTATTATATATCACTTGCACAGTTCCAGATATGCGTACAAGACACAGCTGGTTTATTAAAAATAAACACCATATATTATCTCTGTGCTGCAGCACAAATGTAATAATTCCTGTTGCTGTGAATAGAAATAGAGAAACGTAATCACATGACAAGAGAGCAACCAGGGTGTTGTTGGGCCAGCCGGCTCGGCTCGCTGCATAGCTGGCTCCTTTGTGCGCCACACAGACACAAGAGCTGCTTTTCTTCTCCACAAGCATGATCCTCTTTCACCCTAATACCTTTCAGCCAGGAGCCAAGGTTTTCAATAGCTGTGACCTCCGTGGCCCCTGTGGCCTCCAACCCTCCAGCTCTTCGTCCTGCCAGTCCACAGCATTGTCCACAACCTCTGGTTTGCAGAGGCAGGGCGACCAGCGCCCCTCTGGGCAGGAGAATTGACCCCCGCGGGGCAAAGCTGCAGCGCGGCAGGCATAGAGCCCGAGTTCCCACATGAGCACTGGAGCATGACAAGAAGGAGGGAGAAAGAAGGGCCGGCCAGATGAACTAATGCCTGGCTGAGTGAGGCGTTAGAGGAGGAGAAGGAAATGTAAATGAAGATAAAGATGCACCGATTTACATTTACACTTCCGATACGATACAGATATCTGAGGTTTAGTATCGACTGACACCGATCCAATACAGGAAAACAGCTGAATTGACTTAAAATGTTTATTTCTTTGAAACACAAACACAAATGTTCTGGATTACAAACACAGCACAATTTAATATACAAATAGCTTCACAAGATTGGTCAAATATTTAAAATAACAACTTTAAAATGTTCAGTCAGTGCAATTAGGAGTAGAACAGCCAATGTGCAGAATTAAACCAGTTTAAAGTAATGCACAAAGTAAGAATGAGGACAAGATCTAAACAATAAATAGAATTATTGTGCACAGTTACTTAATTTTCAGTTTAATTCATTGGTTGTCTATTGTTGTTTTAACTGGCATTTAGTTTAAGTAAAGGAAAAAAGCTAAAAGGGAAAAGGAGTGAGATTTTATTAGTGATTATTTCTATTATCCTTTTCAGAAAAGGATCTGATGAAAAACGGGTAGAAGGGATATCTCAAAGATTTATTCATTTATGTTATTGATTTAGCCAATTCTGCTTGATTGTGTTTCCATCTGATTGTTTTGTTCTTGTGAAGGTTTGATCTAAACCTAAACTTAACTTAAAATAAATAATACAGAAATAATCTGACAACGTTGGTCAAACATGTAAATAAATATTCTTTCAAATGGTTCAGAGCACCAAGCATAGAATTAGACTGAATAGATCTGCTCTTATGGATCAGGCACATTGTCACCAATAACCAGTCTAGAATATTTTTCAATATTGGGACCGATACATATATTAATATATTGGCTTGGTGCATCTGTAGATGAAGAGTCGGTGAGGAGAGATAAATGAGGGTGAAATGAGAAGAGATGAGAGCGTTGTCATGGCGATAAGATGGTGTTGCACCGAACCAGACATGAAGGTGGAACAGAAGAGCTTCGCCTTCTGCATGGCTGGCGCCGATGACAGGACAGAATTCCCTCAGCTCCCGCCTCTAGCTGGATGATAGCTCCAATCGCTCCGTTCCTCCGGCCTGAATCTGTCCTGCTATCATTCATTTTCTCACTTTCCGTCCCTCTATGCTGTTTTTTTTTCTTTCTGGTGCTTTCATGAGACGACAGCGTACACTCTAAAAACACAAACTCTAGTTTCTGCAGCAAATATAATAAGACAGTACTACCTTCCAAGTAACTTTTCTGTAAGATATACAAGTTTATTTTAGGCCAATAATTCCTTAATATTGATAAGAAGTTATATTTCCATTGTCAGATTATTTCACTTATAACATGGGGAAATATCTTGGAATAAGTGAAACAATCTGCAGTGGAACTGAAACTTATTAAGGAATTATTAACCTAAAACAAACTTCTACATTTGGCTGAGATATTCCTTGCAAGTCAGTTTTGTCTGATTTGAAGTGTTCTGAATTATTTTCATAAGAAACTGAACCAACATTAGCCTGAGAAGCTTTCAAGTCACATTTCAACAACAAGGCAGTTCAAAGTGTTTCACATCATAAAAACATCATGCAGTCATTAAACAAACATTAAATTTTCTCAGATGTCATCAAAATCATCAGGCAAATACATCAAGTATGTTGAGCAGTGTTTTATAGAGGCAGATCTAAACAGGTGAGCTTTTGAAGGACCTCAGTGTTTCAGCAGCTTTGCAGTTTTTGGAAGTTTATTCCAGATTTGTGGTGCATAGAAGCTGAAAGTTTGTTTTGTATACCTGTGATAAATCACGGCTCCAGGCCTTTTTCTCATTAGAGTAGCCAAAGAAGGACAATGGCAACTTGAGAATGGTTCGAAAATGCTTCTAATTTGATGATGGGGTGTGTGTGTGTGTGTGTGTGTGTGTGTGTGTGTGTGTGTGTGTGTGTGTGTGTGTGTGTGTGTGTGTGTGTGTGCGTGTGTGTATGGGGGGGGTGTGAGGAGGGGCTTTGTGCACTCGTGCAGGGAGAGTGGATGGAAATCGCCTCTGTACAGGATGAAAGCCTCGGAGGACGATCCATTGACTATGAAATGTGATGATCCTGCTTCACCCTCTGACACCGGGAGAGTTCAGCTTAACATTGCCCTGGGCACTAAACCTTGGATTCTGCTGTGTGAAGACTTCAGAGTGTGTGCTCATAATCAGGCGTGCCGCTCTCTCTCCCTTTCTCTCGGTCTCTCTTTCGCGCTCTGTTTTTGACGTATAAAACACCTGCCTCATTCTTCATCTCCTTACATTGTACTCGAAACATTTTAAAATTGCATTCTGTCTGTCACAAACTCCGTCAGGAGATGGATGACTCATGGAAGTTCTGAGGGTTTATTTCCATATATTTTCGCTCATAACTGAATGATTCACTGGCTTTCTCTGTGACTACGAGTGTATTTGAATAGGAAGATTTGTGTTAAGTTATGCTTTGCATGTTGCTGTTAAGTCAAAGAGAAGTGTTTATGCAAGTGTGTGTTTCTGTATCCCAACACAAGCCCCTGGTTGGGTGACGGGTTGTTGGCAAGGTTGTGGTACCCTGCTGGGACCAACCCTGCCCAAGCAGCCTGGTGGAGGGGACAAGCTGTGGCATGTATACACACACACACACACACACACACACACACACACACACACGCACACGCACACACACTCTGTGCATATCCAGGAACACACATAGAGCAGCTGCTCCTTCTGCAGCTGCTGCTGTCACCCAACGCGCAGCTCCCTGATCCACAGGACGGTGGGAGGAGAAGAAAAAACAGAAAATTAAAAGGAGGGGAAAGTGAGAAAGACGGAAAAGTGGAAAGAGGGTTAGAATAAGAGAAGGAGAGAAAGCTGAAAAAATAAACAGAGGATGTGAGGAAGAGATGAGGAGGAAGAAGGTAATGGAAATAATTTGAGGTTCAAGTGGAGGAAGATTTAAAGCAACACACACAGAGATAATCGGCTTCCACTCCAATCTACACCTGTTACCAATAGAAACTCTTAAATTAGAGGTAGAAATATTTTGAACTGAAGTTTTGATGCTAAATAGATTTATTAAACAATAACATTGGCTGCTGTGGTTTTCACTCTGACCTGCTCTGATTGTTGTTCATGTAGAACAACGCGGCATAGAAAGCAGCTGAAACATCTGTCATTAAATGTTATAACGTTAAAGCAAATTACTGAGTTTATAATGAGGCTATCAAGTTTATTTGTATAGGACATTTCAGCAACAAGGCAGTTCAAAGTGCTTTACATAAAAAACATCTTAAACATCTCATACAGTCAACAGTTGTGAAAACCAGTAACAGATATTGCATTTTGTTAAAATCATAAAAACACATCAAATATGTTGGTAAATGTTACATTTCTCAAGCAGGAGATGAACTATTTTAATGATTTACCAGATTTTCCACATGGGCAGGTTTTATCAGCCAAATCAACCAAAACAGAGAGGAAACATTCTAGTTCTAGCCTGATATCTTAGCAACCTGTCCTGCATAAAAAAACATCAGCAGAAACAAAACTTCATATAAGCCTACAAAGAACTTCATAAATGACTCACAGAGGCTTATGTCATGATTCTGGTTGTTGACTAACAGAACCTAAAATCCAAAGTCTGTCCATTTGATACTAGAAGAGGAATGTCTGTCAATCTTCAAGAAGCTCAGGAGAGCATCTCCTACCCTTCGGATAAACATCTCACAAATGGATAAACATAACTAAACACTATAACTATATGAGATTGGACAAATATTTAAAGATTAAAAAAAGGAATGAACTTACAAATTGGAGATGGTGTGAAGGGAAAAGGCAGAAAGAAATGAAATGTTTAGCTGGAGGATCTGATGATGGGATGATAGGAGGGTGATTACAGGTCAGACTGTTTAACAGAATGAAATCAACTGGAAGGCAGGAAACTAGAAACAACTGGGGGCTAAGAGCTGAATAAACACACCAGGAGAAACAAGAAACAATAACTAAGAAGAAGCACAAAACTAAACACAAAACACATTACAGGAATATAATGAAATATGGAACAAAAACCTTAAAACTCAAAATGAAAACAACAAAATGAGACACACAAGTGTCCCTTGAAGTCATCTTGTTTATATTGGCAAATGAATGACTCAAAAACTCATCATCATCTTATAGTACAATCAAGTAGCAATGCTACCTTCAGTTATAAAATGCTGTATATATCAAACATAACTTGCAATAACTTGCAATTTAATGCCTTGAAAATGGCCTTTGTCTCATAATAATGTAGTATATTACTATTGTAGGAGGAACTAACAAACACCTGGTGGTACTGCATCTGCTGCAAAAACTACTTCTCAGTCCAACGCTCTTAAGACTGAGAAGTAGACAAAGTAGACATCAATGGACAAAGAGACAGACGCCTAATTCAAGGTGACAGACATGGCTACGATGAATATACAGCGTTTTCAAATCAACTGAATATATTATAATATATATAATGACACTATGTCCCTGCAAAATACGGTAATACTTCCCCTTTAAGAGACTCACCTCTGACTCAGCCCAACACACTGGTGTCATGTGATCAGAGGAAACCATTTTGATTGGCTAAAAGCTGCTGAACTTGATCTAGTGCTGATTGCTTTGGCCTGAGTCATTACAAGGTCACCATATTTGTTGGTTAATTATTTCTGTAATAAAAATGTTGAATATGAATTTTTGTAAGTAAAATTTTTGCTGGCAAATATAGAATAAAAAATTCATACATAATTGCACAGGATAAGTATCCATTGTGTAAAAGAAGTCTAATGAGTCTACATTTCCTCCATACTGGGCTGCTAAGGCTCTATATTAGATGTAGAGGAGGCAGCCAGGGGGCAGGGAGGCACATCAAACTGTCAAATTACCAAAGTAATTAGTTAATTAACAACAAGGGCCCTAAGGGCCTGGAGCTGAAGTCTAATATAGACCTTCTCCAGAACAAGCGAACCTTGAAGGCTATCCCAAGCAAACCAATAGGCTAGCTTAGCATCTCCATCTCTGTCAGTGTGAGGGACACACTCAGTGTTCACGGCTCTCACAAGCATAAACCTGTTAATTTAGGATGAATTCAATGTGCTGGAGGGGTTTGGATCGCTCGATTCACAACCACACAAAGATAGTGGATGTATTTACTGTCTGTGACGTTGTTTACCCCACAGCACATGTTGCATGTGTCACAGCATCCAATAGAGAACAACAAAACATTTCTCATGAAGTCTGATGCAAAATCTGAAATTTGCAGCAAACTGAAGAAGAAGAAGAGAGGGAGCTGAGAGAGTCTGCCCCGCATCACTTCATAGCCACAGGCAGTTGCACAGCACAGGAGAAATGTGCTTACATCATCACATGCTGTCCCGGCATCCTGCAGAGGGCACTGCGAACAGATGAAACGCAGAGCGAAGGAGGCAGCCAGCAGGCCCAGGAGGAGCTCACACAGGCACTCCCACGCAGCTTGGATATCTGACATTCTTGGCAGCCTCTCTGAGAGGTCAGTGGTAAAATATTCGAGCAGAGCTAACCTTCAAGAGCTACCGTGTTCTAGCAAACTGAGACCAGAGGCTTAATTCATCACTAATTAAAGTCCACATGCGGTACAAGGATAAATCTTTCTCAGTGAATCTCAGACTCAAGTATCCCAACTAACAGTCCTCTGATTTGGACAAGATATTTTCCATGTAAGGCAGTGGGTGATGTGAAGGCAAGGGGAGCACTTTGTTGAATATTTTGTTTCTTCTAAGTGATATAGAAGAGAAGTCAGAGCCATTCTGCACAAGTTCTCATGCTGTGACCCAGATATGTGAATTTATATGTGTCATAAATGGTGAACATAAGCAGCAGATAGGAAAAAAACTTTATACTTCTGGTTCTCAGAGGCAGGGATTTGACTGTTATGGCTGTAAATCTGCAAAAATGGAATACAGCAAGCAGAATTTATATGCAGTTATCTCTAAATTAGCTTATTTAATCCCAACGGTGTGTGTTAGGAAGTGAATGTGAAAGTCTTCCACTGGATCATTTTATTATTGATCAATATGTTAGTTATCAACAGGTTATTATCATGAAATGGCTTAAAACAAAAACAAACAAAAAAAAAAACTAGATGTAAAGATGTAAAAGTTTATGCAGGTAGTTTAACAAATTAATCAACTTAAAACAGAGAAGAGATGGATTTCATCTCCAGTTCCTGATCAGAAAAAGATCCCAGAAAATCTTTATATTCAAATATCCAAAGAGCAGGCAGCACTGTGCTACAGCTGCTGTAGCTTCGTTAAGGCTCTTTATAAGTTAGACCCTTAATGTTAAGCATTCTTGTATCAACCAATCAGAAGAGCGATAGATGTAAAGTCGATAGATGTAATCCTTAGCTGAGCCCAGAGGAAGAGCAATGATTTTGTTGGTTAAAACCTTATGAGGTAGTACAGTTATCCAATGTAATAAAAACAAATATTTAAATCTGAATCTCCAAATTGAGTTTGGAAAATAAAAATCACAATAAGAAGTTGAATGCAGAAAGCTCTGATTGTCAAAAATATCTTATTTTTACTATCTCTGTTAGAATAAGAGGAGGAATGGCTGACTGGATATGTGTGATCAGTTCAAAGGAGAAACGTCTCTAATGACAACCCAATTACTGCTAATTGGTCATAAAGAATTTTACAGGGAGCATGTGTTTCCGTTTAATCAATGCTTTCTTCAGAGAAGGTCTTACTTATTTAGGTAAAAGAACAATATCATAAGAGTCTTTGACTTAATGTAAACATTTGATCAATTTGATAAGTGGCCCTGAACAAAATGTGCATTAAAAGCAAATTTCTAGAAAAAATGGAATGAATCCAATGTTTGCACACGTGCAAATGGAAAACAGTCGTAACGCTTCAGCGTCGTGGAAAATCTTAACCTCTTTTCACAGTTTTGCTGTTTTGGAACAAAGACTTTGTTTGCAATTACTTAGATGGAAATCTTCTTGTTTTTTTTTAAGTCAACAGATTGAAATGTGACGCAGCTGTTTTTTGTTTTTTTCAGTGCATCTCATAGAGATCAACAAGCTCAAGCAGTAATTTTCTGGCTGTCACCAGGATCACACAGCAGATGCCCCGGCCGGAGAGGACCGGTGTAAACTCAGCGGAGCTGCATTCTCCTCGCCGTTCCTCTTCATCGCCGCTGCAGCAGCATCTCTGCATCTGAGGCGGCGAGTGCAGAGGAACGGAGCCTTCATGGCTTCCAGAGGCGTGAGTAGCCAACTGTAGCGCTGTTTGGGATGCTGATTGGAAGTGAGTGTTGAGCGCTCAGGACAATTATGGGATCATTACTGCTGCCACACCGCAGGCATAATATGAACACCGTGCCATTTGTCAAGCAGCCGCAGTTTTCTAATCAAGCTCGCATGTGTTTGCGTGTTACTTTTAGCGTGATGGAGAATACACGCACATGTGCCTGAGCCTGATAGCCTTGGCATGTTGGCAGAGGAAGTGGAATGTTTCTCAGTATTTGTGTGCACATGTTTGTTAGAGGCTGGGGATGAGTCAAAGCCCTGCCCAGTGTTTTCTACATGTTTATTTGCCTACATTTGTGATGGCATCCAAAGCACAGCACTTGGATAAGAGTGTGTGTGTGTTTGTGTGTGTGTGTGCATTATTTGAGAGCGAGGAATGCCCTGCCTGTGTGCAACTGTCTAAACATGTCCCTGTCAGCTGTCTCTGTGCTCCCTTCATGGAAAAATAACTGAACATGAGTTATTTGTTATTTTCACCACACCCAGAAGGATCAGCTCATATTGGTGCTGAGGAGGAGGAAGGAGAGAGGATGACCTCTGTGACCTCTTTCAGCCTGTAAGGCCTACCAGCTATGCTGATGGGAGGATAGGGACAAAATGCCACACTTTCCTTGACTTTCTCTTTTTCAATATTGAGAAGTGATTGGGACCAAACCAGCCAGCGATGTGAGATCCTTTTGAATGGCTCTGTACTCTGTATGATAGAACTGGAGTTGGTTAGTGAGAGCCGTTTGCTTTTTACAACTCTGCTTGTTTTTAATGATCTGCACACACTGCAGTAGCTCTTATTATTCTATTTAATTAAAAAAATACATTTATTTAATTGGCGAATAAATAAAGTAGAAGGAAGGGCTGAATGTTTGAGCGCAGAGTGCATTCTCGTCGCTCACTGTTTGTTTTCGTCACGCGTCGCGATGCGTTCCCTGATTTCTACATGTTGTTGCTCTTTGGTTAATGTTTGTAGTTTAGTGTTGTTTACCGTTACTGCGTTGCCTTAGCTGTTATATTTAATTGTGCAGAAGAAAATGTTTGTTTCTGCCAAAGCAACTCAAGCAACTCTACTTTTTTCCTCTGCAGTTTCTTATTTTTCCCTTTCATTTTGTGTTTGTGGAAGCGCATATTAGTAATATGACTAATATCTTAGTCATATTTCCAAGTCATATTTCCAATATGACTAAGATATTATTAATACAAACAACACGTGTTGAAAAAACTACATGGGTATTTGACATTGACATATTGAAATTGCATATTTTATGAAAATATAAACTTTATTTTTTGTAAGAACATACTGCGGGTATTTACTTAAGATGATGAGTCAACTTTTATGTGAACTTCACCCACAAAAACAACTAAAACAACTATACTGGTGAAGTTTTAACATTTCTTTTTCATTTCCATAGTTTAAGACTAAAGTGGTTAAAGATTAGGGTGATGGCCAAGAGGCAAATCATCAAAATGCAAGCAGAAACATGCAAAAGCTCTTATGGGAAACTTCTTGACTAAATTTTAAATCTAAATCTGTCTAAGGTCTGAATTTTCTTGGAAATACTTATACATGGTCAAGAAACGGTTTGTTTATGGGTTCAAAATGGAAGTAGGGTTCAGCGATAGAAGCAGGCCATAGTTTCCAGACAGAGGTGTGTTCAGCGCTCCAGTGCAGGTGGTCTGAAACACGTTTATCTGCTTTAGTTTGGTGGTCTGTACATGATAGGACCACCCACTGACCTGACCGGACTCCCCTCACGCAGCTGAGTTACCTTCACATCTCCTGGTTAAAAATAAACTCCTTGTTTGACGCTGGGATGATTGATCAGTAGATATCAGAGCCCAGTGTGTGAGCGAGTTTTCTCGGCAGTAGGCAGTTCATGTTGATCTGTTTTGAACCTGGTTGTGTCCTCAGGTCAGTGCTTTGTAGGTGTAATGAAGGTGTAAGCAGACATTGATTTGAGTTTTTGTAGTCCTGGTTGTTTGCCATCAATCATGACCATGAGTTAAACTGAATCCACTATGAAACAGTTTCATTACCACTTTGATTGTATTTTGAATTTTTCTATTTTTGTCATTATCCTTTGGTGTTTGGGTTTTCTTTTATGTTTTGATCATTTTCTTCCTGATATTTGATATGTCTAAACTTATTCATTTAAGTTTTCTGTGTTCATTATTGTTGCAATCCCCTTCATCAACCCATTATTAGTTCTTTCCTTCATGCTTAATTTCTTATTTTAGTTGGTTTTTGTGTTCAGTTCTTTGTACATTTGGATCGATTTTATTTTTTTCTATCTGTATTAGTCTTTTTCCCTTGGTTTGTACTTCCTTTTTGAGTTTTAGTTCAGCTACCTCTGTGTTTTCCTCAATTTTCCTGCTTTCTTTCTGCCACAGTTGCACCACATCTGTTCTGTAGTTTATCCGTTTCCCATCCCGGCCTCAGTAATTAAGCTCCTCATTGTCGGTTGCTCCTTGCCAGATGCTTTGCTAATCTTGCGACAGTTTTATGACTTCAATGGATATTATCTACTAGTAGGAGTGAAACTTTTTGTCATGTTGCATTAGAGGGAACTGTGCCAAACATGAATGAAAACTAAATTAAATGGAAATCAAATGTAATTAAAAGTTTTCAGATGACAATCAAGTTAAACTACATGAGTGATTTTAATGCTCACTCTGATTTCATCACTCAGGTTGGATTTAATCCCACATGTGAATAACCATGCTCATGTCTGTCTGAATCATCAAATGCTTGATAACACCATGTCTCTGTTCTTCCCTTCAGTACTTAAACTCAAAGTTATGCAGAAACGGCACATCGCCTGCCCTTGAGTGATCCCTGTTTGACATCGCTAACCAAGATCTCTGCAGACAAAACAAGCCATTACTGTATGTCAAAAGAGTTCAAAGATACATCCCCATTGAAACTGGAGAGGGGACTGCAGGATCTGACAGCCATCTGCACTGATAAGGCAGCAAAAACCATGAAGCATTCAGAGAAAAGAAGAGGTTTCTTCTTAGTGTCGGCCCTGATGAATCTATATATATATATATATATATATATATATATATATTTATATTTATATATTAGCCAGTTGTGGGGGTGTGTTC
>CAEFZX010030943.1:0-48208 GCA_903066825.1 Alfaro cultratus | reverse complement strand
CCCAGCATGCACCACGCGCTTCTTCTTCTACGGTGGAAAATGAAGTCCGCGGCTGCTTACCGTAGTTGGGAGACCTTTTGTGGCTTAATATTGGTTCATTTATAAGGCGCACCGGGTTATAAGGCGCACTGTCGGCTTTTGAGACAATTTAAGGTTTTTAGGTGCGCCTTATAGTGCGGAAAATACGGTATGTTTTGCAGCTTATTTGTGCCAGACCAAAATGAAGTGAATAGTTGCAAAGTGAAAGGAAAATGATATGTAGTATTCAAATTCTTCTTCTGGATCTCTAAGTGAAATCCAGAACCACTACACCGTGTTCCAAATTACTATGCAAGTGATATTTTCTCAGATTTCTCTTAATGGTCAATGCAAATGATGGTCAGTATAATTTTCAAGTCATGAACTATTGCAGTATAAATCAAATTTTACTGAACAAAGCTCCCCATGAGAACAGTATTTTTTTTTTTTCAAAAATAAAAATCTCAGAATGCACTGTTCCAGATTATTATGCACAGCAGATTTTTTGAAACATTTTATGGATTATAAAGAACGGCAAATGATCATTCTTTGAATAGGGATCATTAAGTGGTCACATGTACTAAAATCAAAAGCTATTTCAATCAAAAACATCTTAACAGACCAAGTTACATGTTAACTTAGGACCCCTTCTTTGATATCATCTGCACAATTCTTGCATCCATTGAAGTTGTGAGTTTGTGGATAGTTTCTGCTTGAATTTCTTTGCAGGATGTCAGAATACCTTCCCAGAGCTGCTGTTTTGATATAAACTTCATTCCACCCTCAGATCTTCTGCTTGAGGAAACTCCAAAGGTTCTCAATAGCGTTAAGATCAGAGGAGGATGGTGACCACACCATGAGTTTCTCCCGTTTTATGCCCATAGCAGCCAATGACACAGTGGTATTCCTTGCAGCATCAGCTGGTGCAATGTCATGTATGAAGATGATTTTGCTACTGAAGGTACGGCTCTTCTTTTTGAACCATGAAAGAAAGTGATCAGTCAGAAAGTCCATNATGAAGATGATTTTGCTACTGAAGGTATGGCTCTTCTTTTTGAACCATGAAAGAAAGTGATCAGTCAGAAAGTCCATCTACTTTGCTGAGGTCATTTTTACATTTTTAGGGACTCTGAAGGGGCCGACCAATGATTCCCTCCCCATGATTTCGGCCCAAAAAATGACTCCACCACCTCCTTGCTGACCTGTGGCTTGCTTAATAATGTGGAACATCCTTCTTAAGTATATTTCCTTTAATTGAGCTCACCAGACAAACTAATGAACCCAGCTCTCTGAAATTAACTATAGTGATTCAAAGAGCCCTGACACACACAGTTCGTCTATTTGTCCCCAGTAAAAATCCAACTGTTCTGTAAAGGCTTCAGAGTTTTTAATCAGTAAACAAAACGCATCATGAGATCCAGAAACAAGTGACAATTCAAGAATAACATTTAGAAAAGTTTAAAGAAGGGTTAGATAATAAAACAAGCTCCAGAGTTTTGAACATCTCACTTAAGACTGTTCAATCTGTCATTCAAAATTGGAAACAAAATTACACATCCAGAACCAACTCCATCCATTTTGGTGACCTTGGTTTGGTGCACTCTATCCATTTTGGACTTCTGTTTTATTTAGCTCAACTGTAATTTAAGCAACACATTATCAACGTTAGCAATCATGCTCAGACACCCTGCAAACTCATTTAAACATAGATTAATTCATTTAAGCATTAATTAACCTACCTACATTGGATCAGCTAATTGTGGTACATCAGTTGGTGGATTCAATTTTGTAAACATCACTAAGTAGATGTCATTAAGTAAACAAACCTCAAAGTGAAACAAGGTAGTGACTACATCATTTTATGGGTTTGCAGAAGAAAAAAAGAGAGCCAGAGCGTTTCAGATCTGCAAAGCTCAAGGTATTTGAATTGTATTGTAAAATAGAATTGCCATTTAGCAATTTTCTTTTTTGGTTTTAGTCTTGAGCCCAACAGATCTGGAGCTCTTAAACTGGCAAATTAGAAACAATTTCTCCTAAAATGTCAATATATTGGAACAAAATAGATGTCAACTACATTGGGCCATACATTATTAGCTGACTGACCTTTTCAAGTCCATTAGCAGCAGCTGCACCATGATTGTTCATGATTCACATTAGGATCTTCACTCTAAAGACAGTCAAGTATTTAGGCACATTTACAACTGGTGTGTTTCTATACTGCGCAGAGGGTCAGCTTATTTCCCTTAACACATTAACTTGGCTCCCAGTGTCTTAGGGCAGTGATAGGATCACATTTCTGAGCAATTTACTGTCCCCAAATCACTTGAATTTATGCTGAAAGGAAGGAAAAATGGCTACTTCTGGTTGTTACTCTTGAAACTGAGGACATTAATTTTCAACAAGAAAACTGGTGCAGGTTTGAGGTCCTACATGTAAACATTCAGATCAAAATTAACATAAGGTACACCTTCCAAAGGCTTATGGAGAGGAAACATAACAGTTATTTCCACTGTGTAATAAAGTCACCAAAGATCATGTACAGTCCTGTGTTTATTCATACCACTTGTATTTTATATGTACATTATATACATTAAAGCCACAAACTTAAAAATATTTCACAACAATTTAATGTCCTGACTAAAATAAAGTCACATCTTATTGTGATTGTAAAGACAATGATTATAGATTTGTATTATTATTTTTTTTATATATTTTACCAAGTAAACTTTAGAAACTGTGGCATAAATTTGTGTCCATTGTCCTCAGAATCAATACATCATATAACCTCCTTTCATCAATTTCAGCTACAGATCATATGCCTTTGGGGAAATGTGTCTATCAGCTTTGCACATTAGGAGACTGGAATTGTTGGCCTTTCTTCTTTTCAACATAGTTTAAGCTCAGTCAGATGGGCAACATTAGTAAAAAGTAATTTAAAAGTCTTTCCACGGGTTCTTACTGAAGAGGATTAGGGCCACCGGAAAAAAAGAAATCTCAGAATTCTCAGAATTCTGAGATAAAAGTCAGAATTTAATGACTTTAAATTCAGACAATATAGAATGTCAGAATGCTGACATAAAGAATGTCAGAATTCTTTATGTCAGAATTCTGAAATTAAAGCCAGAACTTTTTTTTTTTCTTTTTTTTGGTGGCCCTAATCGTCTTCTGTAGGTTCTCAATAAAGACTTTTACTTGGGAATTCTAGTTCATGACCATCCTTTAATTTAAGACATTCCATACTGGCTCTAGTTGTATGTTTATGATCACTGATATGCTGAAATTGAAGTTCTTCTTATTGTGGCATAATTTCTAAGTCAAATTTGAATTGCCACTTTTAGTCAAGACTAGAGTGTAAGCATCCACTGTCACAAGCAAAATCCATTTTCTCTGAGCAGCTTTTATTTTGTGAAATTACATCTGCCTCTGTGTTTTAGTCAATCAGTGTATGTCAGTGGAAGCATAAACTTTATGTTATTCGAAAGAACTGTCATGATAAGTACAGATTAGGCAGTGCATGATGCACTGTTGCTCAAACAGCATTGGACTGTGACACAAACGCACAGCAGACAGTGAGTCACATTCATTTTAAGAAAGATGAAGGACAAGTCTCTCTGGTACGGCAGTGGAATTCTTCACTCAACCAAAATCGTGTCACAATGTTGTGGAGAGAATTAAATAAATTAACATAATTATTTATTAAAAATAATAAGATGCATTTACAACTTTATTTTATAAATGTGTAAGGTTTTACAGCTTCACTCTTCACTTTTTCTGGGTCCAACTTAGCCGAGTAATTGTTTTTTAAACATTTATTGTTCTCTTAGAAAAGCCTAATTATGCAAACACTGATTATTTTCCTAATAATTTGAATCTGCATAATTTCCTGAATATATATATTTTGGTCTGATGATGAATAAGGAAACATTTTGTTGCTCATATCTGCTCAACTGTCTGTTACCTTAGGCCTAATTTAATAACAAAAAAGTCACTCAGCCAACTATGATCCTACTGTGCATCCAGATGACAGAAATATGTGTAAACACCTGGACTAATTACTTTCCCGTGCAGATTATTTATGAAACACATTAAAGCAAGGGTAAAACGATTCATTGGTCAGAATTCAGAGCAATTTTTCATGCAACCATCCAAATATTTTCCAGCCAAGATGAGGCAGAGGAGGCTTCCAGTGAAACTGTGTACTATTATCTCTTCGTGACTGTTCATTTTCGGGACTGTTTGTTGCAAGGAGACTAAACAAGATCTACAAATAGACAAAGAAAAAAAGAGAGTTGCTACACTGTGCTCTAAAATAGGGCACACTGGTTGTTCATGTTTGATTTAATCTGCCTAACGTGTTTATTGTCTTGTGGATATTTCAGTTTCCCACGAATTTGCCTCGATTAAATAATGGAAAAAGTTGTTCGTGGAATTAAGGTTTTGCACGGATAACCAATGCAAAGATATTCCTCCAAAATATTTTCATTTTCATACAGTTCGTGATGGAGTCTATTCACTACACTGCAGGTGTTGAGTGGAGGACAAAATTAGCACCGCACTCAGCCTTGAGTGTTCAGGAGGGCTAATTGAGCCAAAACTTCCCTGAGATAGACATCTCTGATTACATTACACCAGTAAAATATTCTTGTTTCACACGAGAGCTAATACAGGCACAAGAAAGAATGGGGAAAACTTCCTCTATGATTAACAGCGGGTAATGATTTTTCATATCTACTAATTATCTGTGTTTAGTTATCTCATACCAGAAGTTACTGGGAGGTTGCCAAATTGATCGAGAAAATTTGGATTTGTTTTTAACCGTAATGACAAATGAGCCCTATTTGAGAACTGAAATCCACTGCTATCTCATCAGTAGAGAAAAGAGAACAGGTAATAGATTTTTGGCCTCACCATTCAATTAGTGAATCATTTAATATAATAACGAAATGATTTGTTGCAAAAGCTGTTCATGGTAACAGTATTAAAATGTCAATAATGCATTATGTTTGATTTGTTTGTCAGTGGAGGAGGAAGGACTACAATATAATACACTCATAAATGAAAGTGAAATAAAGGGAAAAATATGACATAGGTATATAAATTGTAGTAACAACACATACCTGAGTGTGTTAAAAGCTGGAATATAAGCTTGGTATTTCTTAGAAGGGTAAGTAAGAAGAAGAAGAAGAATGTTTCATCTACAGCAATAAATAAAGAAGGAAAAAAGAATCTCATTGGCTGCCTGATGGGATGTGGCTACATGCTTCCCAAATCCCATCTCTGATTGGCTGATGAATCCTGGTAAACACAAATAGAGGATTACCCAAGTTGTCAGAACCGGGACTTATCACCTCTGTTGAGATTTGGTTGTGATAATTGTTTTGGATGTAATTTGGTTCCAGAGAGATCCAAAATGGGAAACCACTGAGACTATTCAAAAAAAGTGTTAGTAGAAACCTGAGGGTGACCTTCCAGCTGAAACAATAGCTGTATGTTGAGACTTTCTTCCATCAGTAAGGATCATAGACAGAACCTCTGGAGATCCATTGTTAATTTCTAAGAGAGAGGTGTCACAGCATCAGGATTTCTGGTCACAATAAAGGCATTTTACATTCAGTTCTATTGTGACAATTGTCTGGAGGTCAACCTGATATCAGTTGTTTTTAAATTCTGTGTATTAATATCGAAGTAGGTCTTAAAAATTCTGACTAATTTAAAACCCAACTTCTTTGAACCTCTGAAACATAAGATTCAAAGTTAAGCCTTTAATAAGTTCAGATAATGGTTTGAATTTTAATTCATTTTAAATATTTATAGATATTTACAATATTTACACCTTTTCCCCTTTGTTACTGTGGGAACAAAAACAAAGAAGAATAAAAGATGAAAAGTAAATAACATGTCAGTAGATTTATTTTATTTGCAGAGTGATAAAGATATATTTAAGAGATATCTTTTTTTGATACATTATTCATAGCACACCCAGTTATAAAGTGCAGTTGAATTGCACAAGGAAAGCTGATTACAGCATGATGGCAAATTAAATGAATGGTTACAGAAAACTAAAGGTATAGCTAAACAATGACCTGATGATCCTCAAAATCTGGTCACAATTTCCACAAAATAAATAAATGCCATCTGTTTACAAAATTATGCTCCTTCTATCCAGCCCAGTTGTGTTACTGCTCCACCCAAAAGTACTATAACCACACAGCGTGAGCAAGTGAACAGCTGAGTACATGGAACAAAAAGCAGCAGAAGGATTATTCATCTGTCAAAAAGAGAATGTGTTTTAACTGAATATACATACTAACCTTTTCAAAATAAAATTTAAACAAAATATTTACACATTTAAAATATTTTGCAAAAATTAAAATGAGGACTAGACAAAAGTATATTTCTAGTGGATTTCAAATGCATGTACATTTCTTTAGTGTTCATTATATGCAAAGCATGCATTGCTGTACGCACAAAAAAAAAAAAAAATAATAAAAACAGTTTTCTGTATGTGCTCAGCCTTGGCTTTGGCAGGCAGTCAATACCAACAGTCTTTGATCGGGGCTTGGGTCTGGAAACCAAGTCGGGAAATCCCCAGAATTACTCCAAACCCATCCAAAATTGGATGCAAGTTCCAATTATTTGCTATCTGAACATTGCAGGATCTGTAAGTCACATTTCCTGCAAGGAGCAGCAGCAGTTACTGTACTGCGAGTCATAAAAATGTGCTCTCTTTGACTCTGCATTTATTAGCTGGGTGTAGCTGTGCTCCAGCAGGTGACAGCTAGTCAGATGTGACTGAGTGCAATATTATCCCTCAGACACACTCTTCCCAATTGCAGACAGCTACATCATGAGAGGATGATGTGTTTGAATTATTGATACATTCTCAAGGTTGAGTGCGGGATGCTTTTTTTCATCCAATAAAAAGAGGTTTTAGGAGAAAAGAAGATCGTTCAAGTATGAAACCCAACAATTAGCAAGCTGTAAGAACACTGCAGTTATAAGATGATGAGTCCCCCCTCCCAATCTAAGCACAGGAAGATGCAGCTTGATGACCACATGACTCTAAGGTTTTTTTTTGAAATAGAGAGACTTGTGACAGATGCTTCTATCTTTTCTTTCTGATTAGAGCATTTGATCCATGAACACAGCAGATCATGAACAGGCGAATGAGTTGTAATTAACTATGAAAAATAAATGCATCGTACAGACATCATGTTAATAGCTTGAGCTGTTTTTGAAATCAGTGTTCCTTGTGTATATTTTTTTGTGTTTTATCATCTTCTACAGTGGAAAAACAGTTTTCCCTTTATAACATCATTTTCTCATATAATACGTGTATAAATGTCAGAGCCTTAAAAGTTTGAGGTTTTGTTTTTCTTTTACAGATGTAGCCTTCAAAATCAGAAAGTTTAATTTGATCACAAAACATTAGTTTCTATTGTTATGTTTGATAAAGCTCATTTGTCAGAGATAATTTTTCCACTTCTTTTCCAATCTATGTAAATACACTTTTCCAATTTGCCCTCTATATATTTAGCGTGTGTAACCTAATCATCACTCTGCTCACCTGCTCTGTAGACTAGCCCGCAGGCAAACAGAAAAAAAAAGAAGCTATTTGACAAATTATTTGAAAATTTGTGAACTTATCCTTGAAAGTGACTTCCTCATGTTGAACTCACGACAACTCAAAGTTGCCAGCATAATGTGTCTGGTGTTGTCAGCCATATTAACAAAGTGAACACACCATTAAACAATGTCATTAACCACCGACTCATGCTAATGTCTTCGTTTAACTATCAATGACGCTTAGCTTACTGGTCTGAAAGGAAAATCTGTTTTCTGGATTATTAGGCCAAAATAGAAATTCAGTGAGCACTCTGAAAGTTGTTGTGGTGCTTCGAGAGGGTGGGACACTGCAGTTAAATTGAATTGAAATAATTCAAATGGCGAGGATGGACAGCACAGAACAACTTCCGAATGTTTTATTGATGTATTTGTGAAGGGTTATAGAACAAAGTCAATGAATCAGTAATGGCATCTGTTTTTTGTGTTGTGGCTTTTAGAAAAGCTATTTAAATGCTAATAAAATGGAAAAATGCTGTAAAAATGGGCAGATAAGCCATATTCATGATTACTGATTGGTTGCAAACTGTAACTGTAACTTTAACTTTACTCACTAATTTACCAGCAATGGTTGTTGTTTAAATATGCAACATGGTTCGTCACCCAGGGAGTCATTCCAGCAGGGTTGGCATAAATACTTTAAGTCCATTTTTTCCAAGAAGAAAAAATGGGCATTTCCTGTCAATGGAGAATGGGAACCCCCAGTTTGCACAGCATGAGCACTGTGAGAAAACACAGGCAAGCTCAAGTCAAGACAAGCTCGAGCGCCAGGACCCCCTCACTATCATTGAAATCTGTTTCATGGGAAAATTATGTTCAACTAAAGAGGCAATGGTGAAAGAACTGTGGATCAAACCAAAGCCTAGTGTAGTTTTAGATTGGACTTACTAGAAATGGCATCGACTGTGATAAGAAAAAATGTTGCACTTGAAAAGCTTTCTATTTATCACCTGACCAAGCCAGTGACAAACACCACAAGGTTTTGTAGAAGTAGAAAAAGTTGTTGTAATTTTTAACATTTTCCAGCTGCTTTTTTGACATATAGACAATTTAAAAAATGTTGGCTACATACTATTGCATATTTACCTTTGGTTTTTTTTCTAAACTTTTAATTTTTCATAATTGTCCGATTTTTTTGTGTCTCTCCTAAAATATTATATGCATTGTGTATGTTTAAATTGACTTATTTTTAAATATACTATTTTTTGATTTAGAGTTAATTTTCACCCAAAGGTTATTTACAAACTATCTGTTTATTGTGGTGACTTAAAAACTGAGGTTAATAAACTGAGACTTACACTATGGCTTTGTAAACCTTTTCACCTCACCTGTGCTTGACCGTTAACATACTGTTTTATTCTGTTTTATCAGCTTTTTAAAGAAACCATACATTTTCACTACAACTCTAGTAAAATATTAATATTACACAGATTAAAATGGGACTTTAAATCCATCAACTAATTTAAGAAATATTGCTGTCTTCTCCTGTGACTTCACATTCAATGGCTATATTAATCAGTCCCGGCCCCCTAGGCCCAAACAGATGGCTTTAATAACTTGCTTAAAGCGGTCCAAAACTCCACAGATAACGCTACAGTAAACTAAACATCCATCTTTGGCTCTATTCGTTCCATTCCCCATGCAAACAGAGTCATTATACACATGGCTTCAGGGAGAGATTCCCTGTCACCCAGTCTAACCCTCTCCTCTCAAGGATTTGGATCCTTGTCATCTGTATTTCTAAAACTAGTCAAGTGACACTAATATTAAGTGAGCGTTACGGGTTCCAGCCACCTTGAACAATCTGACATTTAACCAGACTTTTCTCTGTCATCCAATCAAAGTGACATTCAATAAGTAAACATTTAACGGGAAACCATTGTGTATCAGGCCTTAGCAGTGGTAGAGTGCTGTTTTACAGAATAAAAATGACAAAAATTGGCAATCTTTTGCCAAAAGACTAGGCACTTTGAACACTAGTATGCTCAAGGTAAGCTATGGAAAATGAGGTACTGTCATTGCATGGTACATAGAGAAGTTTTGATTAAATCACAGTCAGATTTATGCCAAAGGATTATAGTTTTACCTGACACTTACACTTTAATTGATTTACAAGGTGGGTTTTTTGATTTGTGCTTGTATTTATTTGGATTTCCATTAGAGAATGCGTAAAGTTAGCTTAAAATCAAAGACGAAATATGTTTTGCATTATCAGTAACCTAGAGAAAACGTTATTTTATAGTAGACTTATTATTTCAAGGTGACTCAAGAATTTCAGCACTAAAACTGTTTTTAAGTTTGGGTCACACATGATTATTACACAAGAAGCTTAAAAAATAAGGAAAGGAGTCCTTCTTATTTTTATGTTGATCTGCATTTGAAAATGAACAGTTTTTGCACTTCAATGAGCAGTATTCTGTACCCAAAGTTTCTTTTATTCCAGTATGAACAAAACTTAATTCCATAATCTCTATAAAGCACGCAGAAACAAAACTGTTGGACCAAATCAAATAATAGATGCATGTGGTTAAACTTGGGCTGACCTGAGAAGGTTTGAAAGTACTGATATAGGAACTAGTGTGCTGAAAAGCTCCAAATGAAAAATAGGAAAAGCAAATTGTGGCTTAACAGAGCAGCAAATGCATCACCAAAGCACTTTCAGCAAATCTTGAATGGTAAACCTTACAAAACAACTGCAGACTCATAGACATGCACGTGTTGTTCCTTCACCACATAGTGATATAAAAAGCAATTTTAACTATTTCTTTCTGGCAGTCACACTTTATATTAAAAAAGGTGTTGTTTTTCATGGGTGGGTTTGTTCAAATGTGATAAAGAGAGCTTCATATGAGGAATAATGCCAATTTCCATATTAAGTAAACAGAAAAACAGTTGAAAAATAATATGAGAACCAGAAGAGCAGATAAGGCAACAATAATGCGCTAATATGCCAAGAAATGACAAAAATGACCATCCAGTCCTCCTCTTTCCCGATAAATAAATTATATCGCATGGTTTCACTTCATGCACTCTCTTTGTGGAATCACGCTGATAGAGACTTTCACTTGAATGGTAAAAACTAGTGAACAGTCGTCAACCTAACCATCCTCGAGCACTGCAGGTGCTTTTTATTCTCATCTGTTTGTTTGTGAATACCAGCCATTTTATTATGGCCCACAGTGTAATGAAATTTAACTCAATCCTGCAGTTTGGAGATTAATTCAACTTTTAGACAGCGTTATATTTTATTTATATGCAATTGTATTGGGAAAAATCTTGTACGGCTTTTATATGTAATGCAGTTGTGTATACAACCTGCAACTATAATTAAAAAAAAAAATAAAATGTATGATTTGCCAATTTGTTTTTCAGGCCAAAAGTTACAGCTATTATGGTGTTATTTAAGTGAGGAATTTGACACACACACACAAAAAAATCTAATTGTTTCATTAGATGTTTTTCTCACCTATTTATATACATCTACTACACACACCAATTGGACACAGCTTCTTGGAACCCTGAAAAGTGGGCAGAGAGAGACTGGTGGGCAGATGGGCACTGGATAACGTCTTTTATTTCCACCATTGAGCAGTTCCACACCTTGGATAATAGGAGCCAATTCAGTTCAGCCCATAAAGAGGTTTATCAGTTCCTGTCAGCATGCCCTGCAGGGGTGAGGCGACAAATAACAAGGTAGTGAAAAAGAAAAGTGGTGGTAGTCCAGCTCCCTAACCTGTTTCCTCTCTGCCAATGGCCATCTGCATGTTCAAAAAAAACCTCATTTTTGCGCATGAATCGAGACACGCATTTAGAGTTGAAAGTCATGTTTGAGAAGCATTAGTGGCAGATATTGAGGTCACATGATGCAGCTTGGATGCATCTCAGAAACGTCACAAAATGTCAAGCACTGCAAAGGGTGCCAAGTAAAAGATTATTCCTTTAAAAAGAAAAACTCCTAACTTACAGGATTATTTGAAAAATGTTCAGCAGTAACTTATAAAACAGGATTCTTGTGTATATAAATAGCACAGCTTCTCCTAAATGTTTAGCAAAAAATAAAAAGACAAATACAGTAAAGTCAACTTTTAATAATTATGTTGGTGAATTTAAATGCAATTAGTTTCTTTTGCCATTGTGTTCAGGTAAATAGGATTTTCCAGCATTTGAAAATAATGTATTTCTCAGAGAAATACATTATTATAAATTATAGCCCTCAGCCTGATTTGACAGGCTTGTCAGTTTCAAACTATATTTGTATCTCCTTCCTGGTAATATATAAAAAAATGACTGAGAAGTCACTGTAGGTCTCATTTAAAAAAATCAAATTAGAGCTAAACCAGATTTTAAAAATCCTCATCCATTATAAATAAAAAAAGTAAAAGAATAATAATGATTAATAATAGAAGAAAAACATTCTCAGTCACTATTTACTAAGTGAATAGTAAGCAATGAGATTAAGAACCAAGAATAAGCAAAAAAAAAAGTAATAATAATACAATTTAATTTAAAAAGCTATCATTTTTATTTTATTATTTTACACGTTTTGATTTGTTTCAGGTTCTTTTTTCATTTTAAAAAAGTTTTGGAGGCACAGTCGTGAGAGCTCCTTCCCTGCGTTTGCCTTATGCTTGCTGGAATAAATTGGTACCATATGGCACGATGACAGGATCACTCAATCTTCTGTGTACCTGAACACCACATTAATCATTTTTTGGGGGATATTCTTTCCCTTTCATCACACAGGAATTTTCCAAATAGCCCCAGCCTTTATTTCTCTCACACATGTAGTGAATTTACATACACAGACTACACACTGGGCTTGTTAGATGCCAGACCGTTTGACCGAGTTCAAGCTGGAGCAAAACAAAATGTTAAGGTTAGGTGTCAGGTGAGACTTTCTTCCTGCTCAACATATTGACTTACTTTTCTTGTAATGCAGTTAAACTACAGACCTTGTTTAAATTAACTTTCTTGGATGAGTGATGACATAAAGTTATTTAAATGCATTTAATGTTTTGACCGGGTAAAAACACCTGAATGTAAAAATGATTAATTCAAAGGAAAAAATATAATTTAATTTGAAGTACAAAAACAAACAAAATTATTGCAATATAATATGCAACCTTAAATGTCTAATAAATATCTTTCCACCTACCTTTATATGCTGTCTGGAATCCAATGAGCATATGGAAAGAAATTTAAGCTCCTTCTACTAATTCAGGCTAACAGTTTTTTTTGCACGGAGAAGGGTGGACAGAGTAAAAATGGGTGAAGTGGCCCAGAGGTGGGAAAGAGGAGGAAAAGAGACAAAATGGAGAGAAGGAAAGAGTGAGAAACGGGGGCAAAGAAGAAACTGTGGTCTTTATAGCAATGTCCGCTTGATGAATCAGACATGTCTTATTTGTTGGCCTCACTGCCAGGGAATTTGCATTGATTATTTTCCCCTCAACAGATACATTTAAATCAATGTGGCACAGCGCAGCCGGAAAGTGTGAGAAAATGTGCAAGGCGCTCAGTAAAAGCCCACACAGCTGTAACCTTGCTCGGACAGGAGGAGCCACAGCTCCCCCTTCATGCCAAATGCATTAGATCAGGACTAAAAGCAGCTCTAAAGAGCAGGAGGACAGCACTTCCATTTCTGATCTATGGATGAGAAAAAAAAACTCATCTCATACCAATAGCAAGATTTCTGTGGGATAATATGTCTTCATTAACTGCAACGCTTCACATATTTGCCAACTTGTGTTTTTTCACAAGTTTCACAGAAGGTGTTAGATTCCTTTTTACTCAGTTTTCTTTTAACTTTTTTATACTTATTTCACCTTTTCCCTCTTTTTTCTAATTTCTTCATCCGTCTTGAGATTTAATACTTATAGTGTTAATGTTGATTAGTTGAAATAAATCTGTTCCTATTATTATTTAAATAATAATAAATTAACGACAACAAAAAAGAAAATCTGAATAATCAAGTTTGATATTTTGTAGATTTTAAAAATAGCTAAAATTTTCTAGCCAAAATGTAATTTAAAAAAAATTTATCTACTTACTTGATAGTAACAATTTCAACAAAAAGTATTTTTCTACTTTCTCACATTTGATCTAAATGGTCTTCTTTAGATAATTCTTTGCAATTTCTGCATTTGGGAGAGAAATTCTAATTTAATTTTGTATTCATTACCAATTTTTCTGCGAAAACAATAGATTTGCATCATTATTTTATCAAGTACCCCAATTTTGCTCTCAAAATGTAAATAATTTACTAAATTTTGTCAGTGAAAAGGGTCTTAAGTTGTTAAATATTTGTAAAAAGATCCATAAACATTTAGGTAGACCCAGTGAGGAGCTGGATTGCTCCAATAGTGTCATTAGAAGGTTTTGCTTTTAATGTGTCTTTCCTGGAAGTTGAGTCGAGGTCTCCTCTATCAAAGTCCTGTGCTGCCCCCTTGCAAGCACAGAGAAAGATGGAACAAGGAGTCCTAACATTTTGAAAACACTGCAACCTGACACAAAGAGTGGCATTCTTAAACACTTAAGAACACTGGATGAAAAAATTATGGCAACTTTTTTCTAAAATTGTTGTGACACATTTCTTTTTCTTTTATATTTGACTGACTATTAAGCTGGAGGCACTAAATAGTGAGTTTCATATTCTAATTGGGAGGACCATTTTTAAACATAATCCAACGCGTACACAAGCAGGCAAGGCACGCCACGCCACTCCCAACCCTTCTCTCTATTTCTGTCTCCACTATTCCTCCCGTCTCATTGATAATTTCTCCAGGAGCTTCAGCCTTTCACGGTAAGATCAAAGTGACTGTCACACACTGCCAGTGGAGAACATTTCGTGAGCATCTCCACCCGATATATTATTCCTATGGATGATGAAAGAGTGTATACGGAGGGTGGAGATGACGCTGTTACGAGGCAAATGCAGAACAGGAAACATGTGCCTCATCACACTGGGTTTGTTGGCGTAACAAGAAGTAGGGGTTAGGGCAAAAAAGCAGCAAGTGACTTGCATTTTTTCATAATTGTAAAGTAGAATTGCATTCATTTTCTTGTAGAAAGTAAAATAAAAAAAAAGTTAGCAAACTGACGATAAACTGGAATAATAAAAATAAAATAGAATAGTCCCATGTAATAGAAAGTATAGAAAAAAATCTAACAGCTTGCACACTACCTTCCGTTTTTTTGGCTGTTGCATTTTCTCTGTAGGATTTAAAGTAAAGAGAAGACTCCCAATATCTCCTGACTGTCTTTCTTTTCTCTAAAAGGCATATCTTAAGTCAAACTAAAGCATACACTCGTCTCTCCCCTAGGGTGCAGTGGCAGTGGTGCAGAAAAAGTGAACTGCCAAGGACCCCACTGTTTAGCAAACACTCCTACTGAGGGGAGGAATTAATTATTCAGAGCCAAGGACCAAGGCAGCCCCATTTGATTGCACCACAAAAGAAAGGTCAGAGCTTTTCATATGAGGAACCTCCTGGTTTTGCATCCTGTCAGCTGAGGGAATGGGTATAGTATATAAGCCTGAATGACACTTTGCTTAACAGCTCAATTAAAAGGACAAGCTTATTTGGATGAGGATGTTTTCAGCAGACATATGACAAACAGCAGCAACATGTCAGTCCCGCCGTGGAAAGTCTTGAATTGCTCGCCAGACATGACCAGTACTCCGAAATATACTGGTTGTAGGAGCAGTTCAGAAAACTCTGTAAGAGCTGATTATTCTAAGACTTTTAAGTTGAGAAAAATAAATTCACAATAGAGCTAGTTAGAATGATTAAAATCCTGCAACACCTGAAAGCAGTGCGAGCAACTAATTTCTTTCTTTCTGAGTTAGCATGTGATCCATTACATTACTACGTTTGAATAGTTAATAGGCAATAATGAACCTCAAATCAAATTAATAACATATTTAATCTGCTGGAAAATGACTTTCCAAAGACTGAAAGATCACTTATCAAACCCTGCACAGACTTGACCAATTATTGGACTCTGAGAAAGTTTTGTGACCATCTTTATTCCCTGTATCGTTTGCATAATCCGGACAAATTTCATGGAGAAAGGCCAAAGCTTTCTCTCCAGCCAAAGTGAAATGATAGTCATCGAGTCTCTCCGAGCTCACAATGCCTCCTTCACGGAGCAGATCACGAGCATACAGCAGCCATGCAACCAGAACCCAACTACAGAACCCTTTGGGGAGGGTTTCTGAAGTAAATCTGCCATTACAGTTGAATACTACTGAGGCCTCCCAGCATTGTGGTCCGTCAATATAAGTTATAATCTCTAAAAACTGGTGTGGTGAGCCCCAGCAGGGGATTAGGATAGGAGCCAGGACAGCAAATACTACAACCGTGCAACAGGGGGTGTCTCTCCCCTATTGGTGTGCCTCTATCCCAAACATCAAGCCCTGCATTTCTATTGGCTCTGTTCAGTGCACCTTCAGCCAATCATCGATTCGTTAGCTCATCATTCCATGGAAACCAGGCTTGCCTGGGGATGACATCAACTCCATTGAGCTCCCATCTTCTTCCAGTAAGTCAAACCACAGTACTGAATGTAATTTCAAAAGGTCAAAAAGTAAAACAACTGAAGTGAAAACAAACAGAGAAGCTAATATATTTTCAAGGAAGATTTACATATACATTCATACATGCAGGTCAACTCCTTCATGAATTGCGAGGCCAAATCATTAATAGTGCTTAAGTATAATTGCCAGTAATCAAACAGAAGGTTGTGTTTGCAAACTGAGGTGTCTAAATCTTAACTGTATAAATTAGCCTGCTGATTTATGCTCTTGGAATATTATGGCTAGGCAGAAAGATACAGATTGAAAAGGGGATAGGTCCTTCCTAAGATGATTTCTTGCAGATGTTTCAGCCATTATATCTTGCTCTCTAAGGTCATTAATTTCCCAGGTAATAAACCCCTGTGTTGTTAGCGCCCCCTCCTCCCTCCAACCCCTCAAATCCCATGCAGTACAAAGCAGCTGGGTGTACAGTAGCGCGTGTGTAGCTGCCAAATGGAGATGACAGTTTGCTCCATTGTTCATCAGTGAAACCACGGAGCCATGCTGAGTCTATAGCACATGGATGAAAAATTAAACTCAACACCAAAAAATTAACATGCTGTAATACAGTCTGTTATTTGCCCCTAAAGAGATAACCATCATCACTTTAGGTCTGATATGAGTCTGTCCAGACAGGGTTTTAGCAGACTTATTGTAAATTAGAGCCAGACGGCCTTTTTTTTTTTTTTTTTTTTTTGCCAGTACTACACATGTAAAGATAATAATTTAAAGAAGGTCCTGACTGAAACACAATGTTGCCCAGTTTTAAATCATGAAATCACTGTTTAGATCTAGAAGTCATTTTTCAAATGATTTGAAAAACAAATAAATCCCATATTGTCGCATTTACAAACAAAAGAACCACTATGTTCGACACAGATACTGTCATTGAGTGTAAGAGGCAATACTCAATCACTAAATAGTGAAAACTGTTTCCTACATTAACAAACAAGTATTTAATACTTGTCAGTGTGTAGATAGTGGAAATGATCAGGAGTTAAAGCTGCAACAGTAACTAAGTTTGCCTCTACATTTCCTACCCAAAAAAAGCAAAAACAAAAACAAAAAAATCTCCTAAAAATATATGAAAAAAGGCCTAAAGGCCTGATTTTCAATACCTTTATTTAGACAAAAATTTGCACAGAAATAACTAAAAAAGATTCATATTAAACATATTTTTCTGTGTTGACGAAGCACTGGTTGTCTTAAGGTAACCAGTAAAAACACAAATGACATGGAACAAATACACAAACTTTCAAAAATTTTGATACTGTGGTGTTTTAGCTTATATTATTTCCAAAATTTTTAAACCACATTGGTTCAGTCTGATATTTCCATTGGCTCTTCGTATTTGAGCAAAAAATAATCTTTATTCCAGTTGCATCTGTCTCTTTAGATAACTATAAACACTAAAAATATTTAAAATCATGTTTATTTGTTTATTGTACATAAAGGACATATATAGTATTTTGGTTATGATTGTTGTTTGACACCTTGCATGGTATTAGCAGTTAGCTTATTATTATTTTTTTTTAGATCAAAGTTATTTCCTTATATAGAGAGGTACTTTAGTCTCATGTGTTTTTGTTTCTTCATCTGTTTTACTTTGTTTTGGAAATTTCTGAATAAATTCAGCTGCAAAATAAATACCTAAGGGTCCGACTAGAGGTATCATGGGCCATTAGGTTTTTGGAGGGACTCCTCTCATGACAAATATGACCCTATTTGGCCGTAAACTCAACCTTGATAACTATATCCAATTACACTCCAGCATACTGATTTATTATTTTATTTTTTTTTTACATAAAAAGAAATTCAATATTTTTTCTCATTTCAATCTTTAACACTGATGCATTGAGAATCATTAAACCATCACAAAACAATTGTAGAGTAGCTTTACTAAAAAAAAAAAAAAAATTGAATTGCCTGTAAACAAAATAAAAGAAATAGAAGGTGAATTTCACTTTTCGATGAACACATAAAAAGTGCAGTAAAAATTATTTTCACTTCCTAATCTTTTGATCAGGGTGTGGGGTAAAAGGAAGGTGTGGAGCATACATTTTCTAATGTTTAATTTTTTTTACTTACTTGAACGCTAGAAAAATGCACCAAAAAGAAGCAGGTGAAAAGACATGCTCTAGTTACCTTATCTAACTCCTGCATGAATTATGTACATTCATGAGTTAGAAGCAGCTGTGCATTGCACACAGGAGTTCATTTGTAAGAGAAGGTAAAACATTTAGATACCAAGCTGAACTGATGCATTTGAATGTCTCTACAGACAGATTTAATGCTGTAAGGAAGCAAAAGACTGAATGTATTCAAAATGGCTCAGGTATTATCTACTCCACAGAGTGAGTGTCTCCCTTATCAGCTTTGAAGTCAGAAAAAATGTAAAGGCTCTCCCTTCTGACAGCTCCAGCATTTCATCACATTTCACACCAGAATATACTGTACTGATAGCCACTTGCTGTTTGGTTAGCAATTCAAAGGCTATCTACCAAAGAAAAAAGGGTGACGTAAAAAAGAAACAAAAAAAAAAAAACAAAAAAAAAAAAACAATCTAGCCTTGATTGTCAAACACTTCCACGGTGAACCAGCCTCATGATCTTCTATGAGGCAAAACAGCAACACAATCTTTCCACTCACAACACAAGCGGAGATCTCCAGAGCAATAAACTGATTCTGAGAGCTCTCATCAATCTTTAATCCTTCCTCAGGCTCCGTGGGGCCGCAGCGAGTAAAAACCGCCCTGCAAAACCAGAAAGCGGCCAGATTCCAGCACATTCAAGGTTCAAGAAAAGGCCTAGAAATCACGTTGATGGGGCCAAATCAACTGAGGAGACCTTTTAGCTCCCTCTATCAGAGACACGTGCTGGTTTCAATCTCACATTTCTAGCGCCGCTCTTCTTAGTTATATGGTAAATCAAGGAAAAATGCACTGGACTGTTTATAAAGGACACTATCTTTATGTATTTTGAAGTTCAAATAAATATATTTGTGTATTTCTATATGCTTTCAGCATATTTCCGTGTTTTATACAAGGTTGATGCACAAAATATGCAATACAGACAGGATGAGCTTTAACATGATAAATAATTGCATATTTCTGTCGCAAACGATTTTAATGTAAGAAAATTAAATTTTGCAATCAAAGCAAACCCCCAATCCGAAGTTCTGGATGTTGTTTTGGGGTAGGCACTTCTTTCCAGTACCAAAAAGTCAAGGGCGGCTCCTAAGACGATATGATAGAGAACAGTCTAAATAAATTTCGGTGTCGTTGTACCAAACCCACAAACACAGCAGCTGCATGTAGCCTGTGAGTTGTTGCCAAATGAATGTGACAGCTCGCTCCACTGTAGATCACTGAAACCATGGAGCCTTGCTGAGTCTTAGAGCACAATGATAAAAAATTAATTCAGACGCCAAAAAAAAAAGAAGAAAAAAAGAAGCGTCTCAGGAAGAGTGTGTTGTCTTTCCCCAGAGGATGTTCTCTGCTTAAATGTGTCTATTCTGAGTGGTAGCGGGCAGCTTGTAATGTGACCTAAGTAACTGCTGCTGACTGAGAGTTTGAGCTTTGGTCCCACCATATGTTCTCTCACAGGCACAACACTCTGCCCAGTACATTCATGTAAATGATTACATGGGAAACAAAGAGTTCCAAGGAGGCCTGAGAGTAAGAGTGTGTTGAAGGGTCTGGTGATGTATGTTGGTTTCAGAGGAAAAGTCAAAGAGAAGGGTCCTGTTTACACTTGGTATGGTGAAAAAAAAGGAGAAAAATGTTGGTTGGATGTCGTTTTGAAAGTAAGGCTGCTCCGTGTGTGGGCTCTGGCACCGCCATCCACAATTCCTACGTCAAGGACACAACCTGAGAGGATATGGCAGGCGCCATTCTCACCATCTGCATCGTCGCACTCAGTCCACAAAAATATCTGTTTACTTTCAACATTAAACAAAACTCCCGAACAAGTTGGAGTGAAGCCAGACGGCCTCCTCTGGTCGTTCTTGCTAAGTCTATATCAAAAAATCTGACTTGCCTCCGAATAGTTTGGATTTGTGTTCCGGCCTGTTTTTATCAAGATATAACAAGCGAGGTAGGGGGGAGGCAGCAGTGGGAGGGAGTCTACGCTAGTTCACCCGGTGCAGACGCAAAGCAGGTGGCCAGGTTGATGACAATGAACAGACAGCAATGGTGGCCTAATTTCTTCATGTCAAACAACACCATATGGCTCTTTTTTCCCTACTCTACCTATTTAGAAGCTGCATCAACATAAGTATGTGAGTAAGATAGTCCTTACAATTAATTAGAAAAGAGGAAGTAGGATGCACTTTATTCTATATACTGTGAAACATGCTCTACTAAGGGGAAAAATATATCCCCAGGTATTTATGTTATGTATGAAATGCCCTTGAAATCAGCTGATGACTTACTTTTTTCCCCATGAACTTAGCATTAAATCAAAGCCTATAGTTTTTGTGAAACATTTTGGAGATGGGGGAAATACTGAAATACTCTCTTGGACCTGGGCTAACTAAAAGAATGCCAAATATGACTCACTTTCCCGGGCTGGTTGGGGGTTGTTGCATCATTAGTTTTAAAAAAAAAAAAAAAAAAAAAAAAAAAAAAGATCTCAATTGCACCGCAAATTAGTTATTTATTGCTCGTCTGCAATAGCAAATGATGTTCATCTATGTGCTACGACAGTGCTGCAAGAACACATAAGTGTGCTTTTTTGACATTTATGAAGGCAGTTTTTTTTTTGCATGAAAAACAGGCAATGTATTTTTTGTGCGTGTTAATAGCAACTTTAAATGAAACTGGTTTTTAAAGTACTAAACATAGACTAGTAAAACCTCATCTGACGGTAAGGCATAATAAAGAATTACTGTTTCTTTCACACAAAACCCACCATTGTTGCTTACCCACATTTTACCACTTAAAACTGAAGCTCAAAAAAGATCATCTTTGAAAAAGCACTAATTTAGTCATTTTAGCATTGCCTGTTTACCACAAAATATAAATTAAATTTACAATTTACAAATCTCAAAACATTTCTTTTTTTCCAAAAATAAAACTGAAAAGGATTTGACAGCTTTGAGAAAAGACCAACACCACAAGAAATTGACCCAAGGCAATGCTGCTTAAATTTATTCATAACCATGCGACTCATGACAGTGATGGTTGACGTGAAGCCTTTTAAAATTTAGATGGTGGCAGGTAGCAGAACTATCTACAGCGTGGAAATGAGCCAACATCTGAAGTAAGAGCAAACAGAATATGGTGCCATATGGCTCCATTGTGACATGATGCTTTGCAAAGATCGTATGACTTGCTGGCATTACAAATTGGAATGGAACCAGTGCGTTTTCAAATATGGTGTTATTCACAATTTATTAAAATTGAATGTCTTTGTCAAAGTATTTTTTTAATTCCAAAAAAAAAAAAGCATAAGCTTAAGTTAAATCCAATGAGGTTGTCAGGGATCTACACAGACCAACCAGAGAGACACAGTGAATGATTTTAGAAAAGATTACTAATTTATTACGAAAGGGTCAAAAAATGTTTCTAAAAATGATGAATTGGGCCCAAAAACAGAGGTCAAGATAACAGATTTCAAATTGGGTATTAACACAGAGAACCCAAGCACAAAATGACCTCACCACCAAACTTACATAGTGGCCAATCACTTCTGGCACACAGGGCAGAAATTATTTAAAAACTAAAATACAAAATCTTAATTTACAAAGAAATACTGGTCAAAACAATACTAATAAGTATTTAAGTATTTTTAAATTAAATAAATAATACTGGAACAGAACTAGTTGCCAAAAACAGAAGAAAAACAAAAGGGATAAAAAACATTCCCCTTTCTCCCCCCAAACAGGTGTGTTTGACGCACACCTGTTTGACACCTGTTTGACACACACCTGCACGCAGGTGTGTGTCAAACAACTGTAATGACCCGCTGAGGAGTTTATGCCAGCTATATAAGGAGAACAAAGCAGCACTCCAGCAGCAGCTCCAAAGGAAACAAGAAGAAATTAATCTGTTGGATTTCAACAAAAAACATAGCAATCTGACAATTGAAGTTAACTAAATGTCTGCACTGCAAATAGATAATGAAAGAGTCAGGCTAATAAAAATAATTTTAATTAAAAATGAAAATCTAAGCTGTCCAGTAATTGATATGTGAACTCATTTTAAGAATGAGCAGCTAAATAATTACCATCCAACATCTCTGGTGTGTGACAGCAGGAACAGCTGTCACAGAAGTACATAATTAAGGTATATCTAATGCTTTAATAAATACTTTGCATGGTATGATTACATTTTAATCCAGTTAATCTATAATATATTTTTGTTCAACCTCCTATGATTAATCCCAAGTGTCATCAAAACACAGAACTCGGTCTGCAGGAAACCATGAAGTTTTTGAGGGACAGCACAGGGTTACCACTTACTGCGAGTTCCCCTTTTGAGGCGACAAGTAACGAGCAAATAGGTCTGTGCACCACATAATATTATACAGATAACAAAAGGGTAAGGTTTAGAACATGCCTTAAAGGGACAAGTGTGCCGAATTCATCAGTTCTTTGGAATGCCTGGTTTCTAATGGCACACTCACATGGGTCAGCGCTAAGTGACAAAGCAATATTAGTGGGGAAACATTTGCATCAAGGTGTACAAATATGCAAGTTGTCAGGCATAGAAAGCCTGGCCTTTCAATGTGACAGCAATCCCTTTAGGTGTGAGGAGAGCGCAGTTCAGTGGTGCAGGGAATGGCAAGAGATTTGGTCGTGGGGGACTGGTGAGACCGCGGAAGTTGCACGCAGTGAGGTGTGTGTCAGGGCACCCGAGACAAAGCCATGATTACACACAATGAGTAGAGCAGAGTGCGGCTGACACTAATGCAGTCCAAGGGGAGACACGAGACAGAGCACTTGTGACAACTGTGAGAGGGTGTCACTCTTTTGACAGACAACATTATGGGTACCAAATAGAGCAAATGTGGGTTTTTTCACTCTAATGTTTCAGGAAAACCCTAAATCAGTGGAAATGAATGCAAATGTATGTTAAATGACTGTCCACAAATGCTTTAGATAGCTATTAACTTCAGTCATTTTCTAATACATTTACAGCAGAAGTACCTGAGTTTGAACTGTTTCTGTTTTCACTGATAGTGTACAGCTTAGATAAAAGAGTATTTTAAAAGACCACCAAGAACCCAAATTAAACTTTATGCTTAAGAAATGTTGACTGAAAAAAAGTTAAAACACAGTAGGAAAATTAGACTAAAACTACTTTACTGACAAAAAACATTTTATCGCAAAAATCTACCCAACTGCAACCACAGAACTGCAACATATCAAATGTTGAAAACTGACAGTTTTGTTGTTTTTTTTTTACTCATTTTCAGCTTGAAGCAGCGTCACAAAATCTGGGTCACATGGAGCTTCTTACAAGCTTCTTTTTCCAAAACTCTGAGGCAGAGAAAGAGCAAAGCGCACCAATTATAAAAATCAAAATGTTTTTTACTGGGTTGAAAAAGCTATTTTTTTTGCTTTTGTTCCACATTGCACCACATTTTTAGAAAAGGGTGACATATTAAGAGTGAATTTTTTTTAAACTACAAAGTTGTGCTTCTGGAATTTGAGTCAAGTGATTTAGCTGTCACAGGTTTTACACAATACATACTGTGAATTGTCATTCACAGGTTAAAAAATATCAAGTTCAAAAGTCATATTTTTATTTTTGCAAAGGTCAGTACAAAAAAAAAAACTTCAATTCAAATAGTGTACACTTACAAAAGTTCTGAGTTATTATCTCTCATGAAAACATCTTGCTGTCAAGTGAGGTGCCACAAGCTAGGAGTAGCATCCTAAAAGGAGGTAATAGACAATTCCTATGAAAATAGACCAGTTTAACAGTCCTTCAGGACAGTTATAATAGATCATGTTATAATACATCAACTTGCATAAGCTAGGAAATTGATAAACATCAAATATTCCAATTGAGTTAAAAATATATTTAGCTAAAAACAGTACAACTCAATTATATTTAGTTGTTCAATTTATCTAAACAAAATGAATGAAGCATCAACTGTTTAAAAAAAAACATTTTTTCCCTACTGCATAATTTACACAAGAGGGAAGTGCTACAAAGTTTTCATTGTAATAAGATTTAACTAGGAACCAATAACAATGTTTTATCATCTGTCAAGTTTTTTCTAGGTCAACCTCTGTCTGTGTTTGACAGTTGGGGGAGCAAGATGTTGTAGATCTAGATTGTGTCCCCTTAATGGAATGTTCTTTTGCATATTCTGTTTACTGTTTCTTATCTGAGGTCAAAACATAATGATCTGAGTATGCACAGCTGAGCTTATTTGCCTGACCTTTTACATTTTATAGACTGCATTTTTCCCCCAAAGAGTTTATGGTTGGAGTAGCTGTTTATAAAATAATCATTACAAGGTTCAAAACCTCAAACTTAAAATTCCAGAGATAAATCACACTCCATAGTTTCAAACACATCATCATCATCATCATGTAGTATCTTGCCTCCCAGATGAGATACCATTGTTGAAGTTACTGAATGCTTTCTGCATTCCTTCAAGAAAGTTTAATCTATTTACAAATGATGCCATACAGAAAGCCCAAAGGCAACCATGTCACAATGAGAAGCGGGATTACTGCTGCAAATGACGGATAATTCATATCAAAACATAATAATATTCTTTATTTTAAACACGTGCCAAGCTTTGAGCAAGGACTAACCCTCCCTGAACACCAGTCAGGGTGTCGCTGTAAGCTCTGCTCTCTTATGATTTCTGACTGGGAGACACTTTTGGGAAAATCAACAAAGATGAACTCTTCATCATCTTGGCAGATAGATCTCTTTACAAATTACCTTTTCCCCTCCATCCATCACGCAGGGGAGTTCACCTGCATCTGTTGCATGATGCTTTGCTGCTCACTGCTCCCACATCCTAGTTGTCTGCAGCTTATCTCAAAACACTGCAAAAATTCCATAAAAAAGCATTGCATCTATAAACAATGTGCAAAAAAGGCAACACATAATGCTGGTTTTCTGATCTTTTCTGCATCCGTAAGGGTTTTGAGATTAGATCTGCAAACAACTGACCTACTATTCTATTAAGACTAGTTTTGATAGCTACTCAAAGCAGCTGTTGAAGTTGCCACAGGTTACGATCCTTTGGTTTCATTTACACTTGAAAGCAGCCCCGCGTCAGCCTTCTGTTGGGTTGCTCTGCACCTCATTCACGTACAGCATCTGATGATTAAGCCAATGTGAAACATTAATAAGCAGCAAGCAATACCCAGTGGACTTGCCTAATTGGGTCAATCAAAGATGATCTACGGAGACTCAGCGGGGAGAGCAAGAGCTTTGAGTCTGATGGAGGTTTTGCAACTCTCTGCATAGACCACTGCAAATGAATACGCAGAGGCTTGTGAACATTATGATGTGTGCCTCTGATTAAAGGAAAGTGTCTCCTGATAGCTTGGCAGTGACACTGCATATATTGAGGAGTTTCTTTGGATCTGACATCTCTTTACATTATTCTCCTTTTTCCCATTTGCTCATTGAAAGGGAACAGTCTAGTTAGCATGGAACATGCTGTGCAAACCCTTATCTCCACTGTGGCTGAGCCCCAAAAGACTTGATTTCAGAGCTTCTTGTCCTGCATTTTGCATTCTGATTGACCGAGTGTAGAGGCCGGCAGCTGTCAGGTGGGAAGCATGCATTTAACAAAGCATTGTTTCCTTCATTACGCTTAACAACAGCCTCTTTTATTTAGCATAACTCCATAAATTTAAATCAAATTACGTTAGGCAATGCCTGGTTTCAGTTAATGATAGTGCAAACAAATTAAATAGCCATTTTGTCATCAAGAACATTGAGCCTTATCAAATGTGCAGTCCCTCACAAATGTATTTATCCATCTTGAACTTTTTCAAATTTTGTCACATTACAAAGTTCAATGTATTTTATAGAGATTATGTGACAAACAACACTGTGTTTCTTTTAAAATACAGATAGTTTTCCTTAATGTCTTCCTTCTTTTCATCCATCATCTATACACACTTGCCAATGGAGGGTTACTTCTCCACTGGTCATTAGGTGAAAGGCTGAAGTACAACATGTATTTACAGGTCATTAGTCTTTCATAGAGCAACACCGTTATATAGATATATAACAGAGACTTAAAGACTCTGTTATATATCATTCACACACACACACACACACACACACACACACACACACACACACACACACACACACACACACACACACACACACACTCATAAGGCCATTTAGAGTAACCACAGTCTAAAAATTCTGGTTTTTGGACTGTGGGAGAAAGCTGCTGCACCCACACCAAATCCAGTGAACCCATTGGGAGAACATGCAAATTCCATGCTAAAAGAGCCTAGGCCCAGATGTGAACTGGGGATCCACTTGACGCAAAGCCAAAGTGATAATCACAGCGCTACTTTGCAGCAACTGTTACGCAGAATTTCCTCTCTTTGCAATTATTCCTATTTTTTTTTTTACCACATAGCTTTCAAAATCTGAAAACATAATTATCAGATTCTATGCAATGCAACATAGGAATGAATCAAATTAATTCAAATGGGCCAGAAAAAAATTAAACAACAGCAATGAAAAAAAAAAAAAAAATCATCCTCTGGGAAAACGCCATACTGACTATGCTGTGCTTAAGAATAGCACTTTTTGTATTGGAAAAGCAGAAAACTGTAAACACAAAAGATAAAATAAGATTAAATAAGAGATCAATTGTAGGAGCGCATTACAATTTTTATTTTAGTTGCAAAAATATGTCAGAAAATTAAGATTGCTACAGCTAAAAAGTAATAAAATATAATTTAATCAACTTGCAATTGTCAACTGACTTTAGAAAATTATCTTCATTTTCTAAGTCACATTATTGCTTTTTAAAATGTACTTAGTGAGGAAGAGTGAGGATTTTTATAAAGAAAGAAATGGTTAAGAATATGTTACACCACTGTAGTTTGAAAAAAAAACAATCTTTTTTTTTTTTTCTTAATTATTCTTGGAATAGTTTTTGCGTCTTGAAGAATTTATGTTCTATTATTTGCACTTTTTTGGCCCATATGGAAGGTAGACAATCTGCTTTAGGATTCAGTGAGTGTCTACTTTCTTCTTCTTAATGTTCTTGGGTTGAATGTTTGGGGTTATTGTAATTCTCAGGGGTACAAACTCATTAAGAGGAACAAAAGTGGTAAAGATGCACACTTTGCATTTGCAAATTATTGTTTGCATATTTTCTGAACATAAATCATATTCAGTCAAGTTAGTTTTGCACCATAAACCTGTTTTACCCACACCCTGTAATGGGGTGACTTCCATACAATGGGAGATCCACACATCTGTTTTAAAACCACTGCCATTAAGCTTTACTGCAAAAAGTTGTGTATATATAAAATTACAAAACTGGTAGATTTAAGACCAGTTTTGTAATTTTAGATTCAAAATAATCTCTACAAAGTGTACAAAATTTGGACTAAATGTGTTAAACCATTTTGTGGTAAAATACATGATTAAAAAAACAAAAGAAAGTTGTTTCTTTGCTAGACATTTTTGCTTTCTCTTAGATATTGCACCAACATGGTTGTGGCTATTTAAGAACCACAATTAAGTCAGAACATAGTTATAAATATTATTTTTTATTTCTCATAGGTGAATCTTCTGACAATTAATGAAAATTAATGGCAATTTTACAAAGTAGTTTAAACTACTGTATGGTAGGACGTACAGCAGCAGAATCACAAAGTTGGTGACAATTGAAAGAGAAGATCCCCTCATATTAGTGACCGCCATCTGCTTGCATTTTGTAATATATGCTGATTGGAACGAGCAAGATTTTTTTTAAATCAAAAGACTGTCATAACACAGAAGTCTCACCAAAATGTTCAGAAAATATTTTTACAAATATTCAGATGTAGAATATCTGTGGTTTTTTTTGCCACTTAACTTCAAACCCAAAATAGTTAATCTAAGATTTTTCTGAAATGTGGTACATTTATCGCCATGAATTCCTAAGAATATTTCATGGACTGATCAAAAGCTTAGCCGATGGAACCAATGGACATATGGAAATTTAAACATCTGGAGTGCCTAAAATCTGTTTACATTGTGTGCTTAATTCTTAAAAGAAGTTTATGGGCAACAATAAGGGTAATAAATAAAACTGTAGCAGCTGCTTTGAGAATTAGAGACTTTTTCAGTCTTAGACAAGTTAAATATGCAGGCAACAGATGCACATGCTGCAGGAAAAAGGGAACTAAAAAAATTAATGTAAAAGAGGGAGAACAAACAACTGTTTGCATAAATTGTAGATACAATGCAAAATTTGTGTTTGAAAGACTTTAAAGTGCAGATTTAAGTACCAGTAAAATTAATTAAATAAATGAAATACCTTGTTAAATGAAAACAGGACATTAAAGAAATTCTGTTTAGAATTATGGGTGAAGTGATTTTCTTGTTATTACAAAAACATACATCAAAATGAGTTGCAAACCATGAATAACTGTGCATAGTAGTCTTATGCTACAGTAGATTTTAATATTTGTATTTTTTATCAGACTATTTTGTGTCTATGAAAGCATGATAGGTGGTTGTTTTTGCATGTTACCATGTTGTGAATATGTTATGGATGTAAACAAATGCACACTCATTGTGAAACCTAGGTGATGTTTCAGAGCACTTACAGCAGACTGTGTTAGAGTGACTGAACTGTCTTGACATCTGATTGCCGCTGTCAGCAACAAGGTCTCTAAATTTTTAACCAAACCTTTTGTACTCTAGAGCAAGTAAAAAATTAATCACTACCCAAGAAGAGAACGTTTTTCTGCATTCTTTTTATTTTTTTTCCGTTGGCTGTGGCCATTAAATAATCCTGCAGTCACTGCTGCCCGGACAGCGTGTAATTCCTTTTGACTTTTCTTTCCATTTGCCTGGAGGATAGAGCAGTTTAAAAACATTTCTGCACACGGGAGCATGACTAACAGGTAATCTATCTAATTATGGCAAGGGAGGGGTTCCCCTGTAAAATATTGAAACACTTCCATAACCTCTGTTTCACCCTCCCTGTATACAAGCCTCTGAAACAGACACACTCCTCGTGGTAGCTGTATGTCATAAAGGTTGGAAGTGCAGACGTCTGCTGCTGGTTGAGTGGTGAAATGGGGTCTTCAGGAGTGCCTTTCCACTGGTGTCAATTCAAAAGCTAGGAGGAGTTCAGAGTATCACATCAATCACATAAGATAATGAAATTGTGAGGGAAAGTAAAGTAACAGGAAAGCCTTTTGATATAATAATCTGGCCTCATTGCTTTGCATTAAACAGTGCAGTGCTTTTTATGTCAGGGAGCTGTTGATTTAGTGTGTGGCACTTCTTGAAAACTCATTTCCAATTCTATACTTCTTTATATTCTTAGGAGTTTTTTTTTTTTGTTTTTTTTTAACTCCGTTGCAGTCAAGAAATGTTGGGTATTGGAGAGTTTCTGTTTTAATGTATTGCTTTTCAGCATTTCCAAATGTATTTTTACAGAACAAATTTTGAAATTTCTCAGTAAATTGGAATATGCGTTCTAATAAGGCTCACTTTTCAGATTAAATGTAACTTTTGAAAACAACAACCTTTAAGCAGGTGTCAACCATGCTTTCTATTAAACCCAATTTTCTGTATTAAAAATGTTTTATTTCATTAACTTTAAGTGGAAAAATCATCACTTCACTCACTTCATCACTTCAATCACATCACCAATCGCTTGCAAAATTAGTTACTGAACTAAATGAACTTTGATACATATAATATAATAAATGATGACATACTAATATACTGTAAATGGATTTAGATTCAGAAACACCTAAATTTATTGCATCATGCAAATTGTGCTGCGGTGGGATATGAAATCAACTTCTTTATCTTTATTTTGTGTTATAATGTTACTCCTTCATCAGAAAACAAACTTGGAGTATTGCTTTGATTCTTCCATGCAATTGTAAAAAAAAAAAACTTGAATCTCCGTCAGCAGCCATTCAGGGATGCCTAAAGGCTTGCTCTTACAAAGCACCACCTATTTCCACAAAACTCCTCCTTGGAGCTTCAGTCTCCAGCCGATCTTTCGCCTGACAGAGCATCCCGTCACAGCTCCACCAGACTATCCACAACAGCAATTATATAACATGTTGTATATCAAAGAGGACTTAAAAGAAACTTGACTTTGCTACTTCATTCTTACCAGCATTGCATTGAGAATGCTGTTTTAAGCTTAGCAGATGCATAGTTCCACCATGTGGTTGCTAATTGCTGGTGATAGTCTGAAGGAGCAGAGTGGGGGCATCGCAAGGAGTGATGCTCTTTGAAATGGATGTGCAGCTTGGAGACTGCAGAAGCTGCGTGGAAAAGGAGTCGCTTGCCTTAGGAGATTAAACAATTTCTTACAAATGCATGAAATAATCAAAGCAACACTCCAGGTATGTTCTTGATGAGGAAATAACATTATAACATTATGTAAACCTCAATCAAGTCGATTTTACATAATGTTGTGCCTTTAAAATATTTCTAATTTGGCCATGGACGGCATTTAAGAAGGTGAATCCAGTTTGACTGCACAGCTATGTAATATATGAAGAACTTTATTGCATATTTTACAGCTACCCACATTAGTTTAACACCTTGAAAACTCTGAACCACTGCCAGATGATACATTTTTCTGCCTAATTTCCATTTAGACAGAACATGTTGAACACGTGTAACCTTGTTTGGGCTCTTAACTTTCTTCTCACTTATGCCATGTTCTTATCCATCTGCCTGTCTTTCACTGTGCACATTAGGCAACTTTCTCAAGTTTGCTGTCTGCATTAAAGATATCTCAAATAAAACAGTATTTAATACACTGTACACTATATATTTGAAAAGCTTTCCAGTTCTACATTGATTACCAATTCCCCCATCACTCTATTACACATCTGCCCTTCACTTTTATAGTGGGTAAAAATATTTAGCTGTGAGAAGATTCTAACTCTTTGTATACACAGCAAAAAAGTCATTGTAGAATTTACAGTAACTTACTGGCAGCAGGGTTGCCAGCCAGTTACTGTAATTTTTACAGTTAAGAAATTACAGTAACCTTACAGTAATTTTTTTTACAGTAGCCTTACTGTAATTCTATTACAGTTTTACTGTAATTTTACTGCAGGCTTACAGTAATTTTATTATAGTTTTACTGTAATTTCATTACAATTTTACTGTAATTTTATTAGTTTTACTGTGATTTTATTGCAGTTTTACTATCTTACTGTAATTTGATTAGTGTTACTGTAAGTTCTTTAAAATAGCACAGGAATTATATAACGTGGTTACTGTGATTTCATCACATTTTTATCATAAAAAATTTACAGTAGTTCTGTAGTAGAATTCTAAAAAGTTCTCATGTTACAGTAGTTCATGGAACTACATACTTTGCTAGTTTTTAAAAGTTTAAATGCGAACTTGCAACTTAATTTACCAAACTCTCAAAAAAAATAACATTTTTCTAATTTTAAAAAATACATATATATTTTAAAATCACTTAATTTTATTGTCATTTCAAATCCCACAAACTGAAGCAAAACAAAATATAGTATTTTGCAACAGCAATATTTGCTTGTTACATAGAAGTCAACCAAAGTGAAAAATACTCTGACCTAAAAACATAACTGATACATAGACATAGACATTGAATACAATGAATTAAATAATCTTTATTAAAACAAAAGTGCCCAAACCTCAAAATTTCCAAGCAAACTGCATGTCAAAGTCATGAAAACAATGTTTTACCAGCTTTTTATGTAAAACTCGCAGTCAAAATGTCTGTCGTTTTCTTCCTTTGAAGGAAGGAAGGGATCCAGCAATGTCAAATATTGAAGTTACATATTTTTCAAAACTTTATTGGAACCCCAACGGTACATCTCAAACATTTGAGATGTACTCCAATGTTTGAGACACTGGTAGTCCATGAAGGAGGAAAATGGAGACACACGGGTTCACTGCTGTGTTTTGCAAAAGTCGTATACTACATACTGCAGGAATCATTATTACTAATAACTGAGATGATAACGAAGTTCTGACAATGTTCTTTGTAAAATACTCATTTTTTATTTGACCTTTATTACAGTCTGTCGCATTGAAATCCAAGATGGAATTTGTTGCCTCATTTGTTTGTTGATATCTCACCTGCTTTGATAAAACAAAAAGGTTAATTATTCCAATCAGTCATCATTTTTTTCTTGTGCTTGTGTACTTCATTGGGTAAGATATTTGAGAACTATTTTAATATCCACAAGATTTTCTACCATTTCTTAGCTGAATCTGCTCTTTGAAAATGAACTGTAAACAGTCTATATATTTTGAGACAACAAAAAACCCTCTGACATTTAGCTGTGTAAACACTCACAGTAAACCTAACAGTAAGGTGTTGATATTTCCTGGAAAATTCACTGGGGGAAATTATGTTTGTTTTTCCAACATGTTGACACAGAAGCTATTTACTAGGCCTAAAAATAGGCAGAATGTGGCATTTAGATGTACCAATACAGAAAAGTATGCTAATGGTATAATGGCTTAATTACAATAAATCAGTATGTTAGCACTTTTGTGCCTTCTTAATGGTACACTGTAGTTTATTGACAGCTATTAAACCAGAACACAAGTAGTAAACATGATGCAGGTAATCAATAACTGAGCTGTTCACTTTGCATTCAAATGAACACATTGATTGATCAGCTATGTAACTTAACATAGTCAACCTTACTGAAAAGGAAGGGGAAATAATATCCAAGTTCACAAATCATTGGAAAAGGCAGTGAACCTCCATTGCATACCACCGCCATTGTTACAAAAATGAGAACAAAATTAATAATTTCCCATTAATGAACACTAACACGTTAACATTAACTTGACTTCAGTTTAGTGTTGAAGTCAAGTCAAGTTGATTGGTAGAGCGCATTTCAACAAGACAGTTAAAAGTGACAAAATCGTGACATTATTACATTAAACAAGCATGAAACTAGCAACAAACATTACATTTTGTCAAATGCCATCATGAAGAATAATCATCATCAAACATAAAATATATTAATAGATGTTCCAATAATTAAGTGAGTTTTTAGGCTTGATTTAAAGGAACTCAATGTTGTGGCTGGTGTGCAGTTTTCTGGAGGTTTGTTCCAGATTTGCAGTCATCAAAAGGGAATGCTGATTCTCCATATTTAGTTTCGACTGTAGGGACACAGAGTAGACTTCAACTAGAAGAGTTGAATCATCTGAAAGGTTGACACAATGACAATAGATCTTTAGTGTATTTTGGTTCTAAACCATTCAGTGATTTATAAACACAATATTACTTTCAAGTCTATTTTCTGAGCTACAAGTTACCAGTGGTAGGACTTACTCCTATCCATGTGTGTGACATAAGGCAAGATTTAAGGGGTTTTGCTCAATTTTGGATTAATCAACCAATTCACACATCCATGAGGACCATTTCTCCCTTACATGAAATCTGGTTACCAAAAGTATACTTTCATAGAAAGCAAACTGCAATGTTTTGAATATGTACTTTCTATTAAAGAGCCACACACCGGGATGCAGTGGTGGTGCAGGGGTAAAGCGCACGACCCTTGTGCCTCAGTCACAGGTTCGAGTCCTAAACTGTTGACCTTTGCCGCATGTCTTCCCCTTCTCTCACAACCCACTTTCCTGTCAATTCATTGTTAAAGGTCACAAGAGCCCTTAAAAAATATTTGCTGAAAAGAATGCTACATTTTATTGTACATGATCATTCAATGAAAAACATACTAATATAAAATTTTTTTTTTTTTTTTACATCCACATGAGGCAACCTTACAGCACCCAATTTTGGCATGCATAATGAAGATAAAAAAGCCGATCACCTGCTCTTTTGAAGGGTGATCTGCACCCTTCAGAATACTTAAAACACCCCAAACATTTTTCATAGAATAAAAACCTAGGGCTATGGGAGGCCTTTATGCTTTTATTTTAAAAGATCAATTGCTTCAAGGTTGAAGACTGTATCCCCTCCTTGAACTAATTGAACTAATACTTTTTCACTGAATCGTTTTTTTTCTTTCTAAGAACTATTTTTTTTAGAAATAGACAAAATGAGCCTAGCCTCAAGTAAAAATTAAGATTTATGTTCCATAAAAGAACACAACAAAGGCTTGCATTTTTTAACTCGTCAGGTTGACTACATCTCAAGGCAGTAGAAATGGCAAGGTCACAAATATTATATGTGTTTTACTCAGAGAGTGTAAAAAGGAAAAAAAAAAAAATCCAATTCTGGGTCCTGAGCTGAATGAAGGGGGAAAAAATACAAAAAACATGATAAAACACCCTGACAATCCTGCTCTCTTCAAACACATAAATACATCAAGTAAAGAAAGAAAGCAACTAAATAGAAAAAAAAAAATAAGAAAAGAAAAAAACAAGTGTCATTGTTTGCTTATGCATTTCCATTTTTCTAAATGCCTGCCCTCCTGTTGGTTGTGAGGGGCCGGGGCTCTTTGACCACCACCATAGCTGTAATTCCTCCCACACAGGAAAGAATGGAATGACATTTACCAGAGCTGCAAGGCGGTAATACATTTTTTGTGAAATGGCACGACTGAAATATGCAGGACTGAAAGGCCCCATGCTGGGCTTCACTGGGACTCCTTCACACTAGCCTGCTAAGCTCATTCAGATGGGAGCTGTAATTACAAGCATGGAGGCAAGGCTGAACTAATTCATGAAAGGTGTAAAGCTCCGGCAGGCCAAACATTGGTGAGTTTTACTGTTAGAAAACCTTTATTTATTTAACTGCAGGCACCATGGCTCTGATCTTTGCAACAACTTCAATAAGTTCCTGGAACCGCAAATCATGTCTTTGTTTCAAATGATCAGTCTCAGTTGGACTTCTCTGAGACGGAACTAATTTAGGAAAAATATACATGCACAAAAAATACAGATCTCTGGGGGGTTTGATTAAAAAAAAAAAAAACAACAAAAAAAAAAACATAGACAGCCCATAATTCTCAGTGTGTATTTTTACGTTTTTCCATCAAAATGAAGGCTGGGAACATGAAACTATGTTTTTCGCAGTTTCAGTGGTTCTTCTTCATTCTTTTTAAACTAGAGTATAGCAACATTAAAAAATATATTTTCCCTAATTTTCTATCTGCTTGTGTCACCAAGGGTTTTTAATCGGAGAGAACATTTACGTAGGCATCTTTTGAGAAATATGATTACCTCAGTCATAAAAATGTATATACTGTACAAAAGTTCGGAAATGTTCTCAAAATCAAGTCAATGGGTGGCAGGTTAAATGTGTCTAGTTTGACAGATTTTATTTAAAAAATGCCCCCTCCTGTCCTTCAATTTTTAAGTTTTCCTGCAAAACTGAAAACAAAGCCATTAATGATTAACACCATAATTTGAAGTGAATTGGAACACATTATCAACTTTTAAATCATAATGTTAGCAGAATGTCCCATTCCATCACTAAAGGCACTCTCTTCGATTGAAATCAACTGGAAAATCCACACTTCATGTTTAGCAGGAATCTTGATGCAATTCAACCCTTTTGGTTGACTTACCACAAATTTTGGTTGAAGAATGGAAGGTCAGGCTGTTTTGTTTGTGGTCAGTTCTCTCATATCTAAGACCCTGCTTACGAAATGAATAAACTGCTAATTTGCCGGTATGCCTTCAACTATCCAGTCTAGTAAATACTACCAAACACAAGTTCTTACCAATGTTGTCACAGTTTTATGCATGAAATAAATAGACTTTGTAACCACAAGTAAGTGATCACCTCATCTCAAATATTTGTGTCTATCTTTAATATGATATTTATTTTGTGTGTGCAGTTCTAAGTTTAGTCTTGTATGTCTAATCCTGTATGTGCTATGTGTTAACATCATTTTACAACTGGACAAGATGTTGGAAGGAGGCTTGAATATTTATAAATATCTGTGTATCAGTTCACTGATTTGCACTCTCCCTGTTTTAAATAAATACATCTCAATCTGAAAAAAATACTTTTGTGCAATGTTTAGCTTGATATGATTTGAGATATGTGAACTGATTCATCATTCTGTTGGCAACCACCATCAGTATGAATACACTTTCATCATAAAGTATTCAGCAGCAATATTCATGAAAGCTAGCCCATCAAAAATGCAACAATACATTTGTATGTTGAAAAAGTATTTTGGTGTGTTGAAAAATTACTCCACACCATTCCAACACTACCACCACCAGCCTAAACCTTGGAGCCATGCTTTCATGGATTGACACAAAATGACCCTAACAACCGAATGTTGCAGCTGAACTTGCATTTTTCAATCTGACTTGTAACTTCAGTTTGCTCTTCTAAACTTAGAGTTTCACAAGATGTGATGTTTGGTTTCTGTAGCCCATTAGCTTCAAGGCTTGATGTGTTGTGCATGCTCACCTTTCTATTATCTTCAAAGTGTCTGCCCATTCTTCACTGACCTCTGATATTAACAAGGCATTTTCAACCATATTACTGTCCTTTTTCAGAACATTGTTTGTAAGCCCAAGAGATGATTGTCCATAAAATTCCCAGCACATCAACTGTTTCTGAAATAGTCAGAGCAGCCTGTGTGGCACGAAAGAACATGCCATTTTTCAAAATCCCTGAAATCTTTTATCCCCCATTTTGAGACTCAGTTTGGGCCATGTTTTTATGCCTAAACACACTGTATTGCTGCTTTTTGATTGGCTAAATAAATGCATGTATTAAGGAGAAATATAACACATATAGCTAATAAAGAGGCTGATGAAGGGTTGCATTATTATCTGTTGTTAACATTGCCAACATGTCTAGCTAAGCAGAAACACCTAACAGTGAGAAATGTAGATTTGCAAGGATTCAGACTCCTTCCGTTATTGGGAGGCACACACACATATGGACACACACATAAAGTGAAGTATATTTATTTCGATCTAAAGACATTTGTCCATGAAAATATTGTTAGCAGAACACCAGTGGGAACAGTAACCTCCAACTCAAAGGCCATATTTTCTGTTTTTAATTGGATGTCTTCACAGTAGCATTGAGGCAAGTCTCTGTTGCATTACAAAGGCAGAAACTAAGAACACCACTGCCCTTTCATGATTCCCATAAACACTCCAATTGCTCTACTGTGACATTTGTTATGTAAACTCTGTATACATACAATAGAAAGCCTTTTTATCTCAAGCTTCAATTGAAAGGTAACTAATCATGGACTTAGTTTAACTTCTTTGTTTGCTCTCTGGAGTTCCAGCCCGTCTGTCAGTTTATATTGTTGTTAAAGCAATTTCAAATATCAAAAACATAATCTCAGTAGGGTGGCAGTGAAGCAGTCACAATCAAAATCACATCACAGCATCTCTGATATGAAAGCTGACCCCCCTGTGAACATGGAAATCAATCTCTTTGACTGGCACAGGGATGCATTCACACCCACCCCAATTACATCAGTGCAAAAACATTACTCTATTTTCCCAGGGGCTCCTTTTTCTTTCTCATCCATTTTTCTTTAAATGAACCATGAGAACTATTTAAAATGTGTTTATGTCTGTGACCAGTGTATATTTGTTCTTTTTCAGATAAAGTTTTGTGCAATCAATCTTTAATCAATAGTCAAAGTTTTTCGAAGGATTTAACAGCTGCTTGCTATCAAGCAAGCAGCTGTTTTGTTTTTTTTTTTCATGAACAGAAGGGGCAGCTTTCTGATTTATTAGGACCAATGACCAGAGGTGAGTAGTAACTGGTTAAATTTGCTCAGTTACATTTACTTCAGTAACTTTATGGATACAAGTACTTTTACTTTTACTCAATCTCCATTGTGTATTTTAGTTTAAAACCAACACCACCTTGAGAAACATCAGTAAATTGTTCAGATGTCGTCAGCTTGCACAGTGGTCTGCTTACCACAAAAATGAGACAATGTCAAGATTATTTCCCAGGATAGCAATGCTTTAAAGTATTTTCCATTCCCTACAACTCCAGCACCATTCCACCTTCAGCTCCTTCTTTATATAAATGCTGGCAGAAATAGAGCATTTAGGCATGTGTGTGAAACAAAGCATGAGAAGAAATAAAATTATCCAAATGAACACTAAGAAGAGAGACTTGTCAGTATAAATCATGGCATGTGGATATAATATACCTGAAACAATAATTTTCCAATTTAATGAAATTGAAGTGTCCTGCTGTGCTAGATGAAAAAAGTCTGAATGTGTTAACTTTACAGTAACTTTGTTCAAAGCAGCAGAACTATGATTTTAAACTCCTTTGTTATAATAAAAGAGTTCTCTAAGATTTATGAACTAGATACTTCCTTCGGCCAATCAGTAGTAACAAAGTTCACCCACCCACTTTCTCTTCTTTGGAATATAGATTAGAAAAAATGTTTTATTTCTCTCTCTGTGGGGGAAATATTAAAAGTTGCGCAATATACTGAAAAATATATCCTAATTGTGCTAATTTGATACATTTGTAAAAGTAGGGTTACATATGTTAGGATCTCGAGTTGATGAGTTGTTTTTGAGTTTGACTTGATTTTAGTTTCACTATTGTTCTGTGTTAATTTCTTATTTTGATTAGATTAGTTTTGTTCCTGTTTTTCTTTAATTCAGTCCTTTCTTAATGATTCCAGTTTATTTCTTATGTCTAATTATTTTTAGTGTTATATTTAAGTTTTAGTCCCCTGTATACGCTCTCTATCATCGCCTGTCACACTTTTTCTCTCTCTCTTCCTCTCCTCAGTCTGTCTTCTGCTCTCACCCCTCACACCTGCAATCAATTAGCTCATCAGCCCAGGTCTTTTGTTCAGCATTCAACCTCCCAGTACTCAAGGACCTTATGCTCTATCAGTCCTCCTGTCTCTTTATATTTATTTCCCTATTCTAGCCCATGTTCTCCTCATTTTTCTGTGCTGTGTTTTCCCATTGGATTTATTCTGGCCTGGCTCCCTGTGGTTTTTGTAAGTTTCTTTATGTGTTCATTAATTAACAAAACATCTACTCAACATTTCCACTTGGCTAACATGCAACATGATAATGTTCAAGAATATAGAGGACTTAAGACAAGAAGAACAAACAAACTTAACTATAAATATGTTATATGATTTATCCAGTTAATGTCACAAACAGTTGCATGGAAGTTAAAATCATATCTTGCTTGTATCTGCTTAGGATTAAATCTAAGTTTTCAGAAAAGTGTTTCATTGAAAATATTGTGCTGCTGAAAAAACACCAAAGTTTTATGGTTTCTTTTTTTGATAGTGTGGAATACAGTAGGAGTTGTGAATAGCTCCTTAACTTTTATGACAATAAACTAGGATATCTCAATACCAAGACTTTTGAGAAAAAGTATTTGCTGATACCAAGTCCTAGTCCAAAATTTCAATCAAATAAATGGCATAGGAAACTCAATAACTGCAAAAATGAAATAAATTAACATAATATATCATCTACATAGAATTGTAATCTGCAACTTAACATTAATGCTATGGGTGATTCAGTATCCATTTTTAATGAGAGCAAAATATATTTTACCAAAACATGTTATCTCTAGGGGATATTGGGCAAAAGGTAGTCCATCACAGGGCATCAAAGAGGCTCACAGGACAGACAACCATGTACACACACAAACACATCTAAGGACAATTTTGAATAACCAATTAACTAAATAGTCATGTTTTTTGGAACGTAGGAGGAAGTCAGAGTACCCACTGAGAGCTATAATTTGAGCTCATTTATATCTGCCCAGTTGGCAAAGATTTTCAGGTTTGAGAATCCAAGGCTCAAAAACATAAGACTTCAGTCTTGACTTATGCTTATGCCCTGCTGACTTTATCTGTAGCTTCACAGTAATGCCCACATCAATATCTCCCCAAATAAAAGCTGTATTAAATTACTCGATTATTTCTGAACAGAATACACTTAATTTACCTTTGACATTATCTCATTGTTCAGACAAATGCGGCATTACAAGGACTCTTCTAGAAGGAAATATCTAAATCAAATCACTTCTGGTCTTGTTCTTTCAGACCACTTTGAATTTCAACATTTTGCATCATGTTAATTCATTATATTGTAAATTCTATTGCACATTTAAACACCTTTACTAATTAAGAGCAAGCAATCTTTATTTGGATATATAGAAAGTATAAAGTAGTTTCTCAATATTAGTAAAAAGTGTCTAGAATGAGAAGAAAACAAACTAAACAATTTTTAGTGGAATTTAATTGAAATTGTAATGCATTCCATCAATTTTTTAAATGACACACACCAGTTATTGAACAGACTTAAATGTTAACAGTTTAGCACATAATTGTTTATCAAATTAATACATTTAATCATACCTTGTGATCTAGGTGTACAAAGTATTGGGTTGAATTCCTAACCAACAGTGATGCAGGGTTCTAGGTGCAGTAAATGTCATGGATTTAAAGTGAATAATTTTTTTTCAGTCATTGTAACCTTGACTCTCACTGGGAGCGAAAGACCTTGGACCTCAGTGACTTTGGACATGACTTGAAAATATTGACTTCTCTGCCAATTAGTGAACAGATTAATCATCAAGCTATGTTTAAAAAAAAAACAAAAAACACTAACATGTCCAATTCAGCTATGTTATTTAACTCGACTCACTCCATGTTCAGTTTGTATCAATACAGTTAATTCTAATCATCCATCAAAATTAGGTCCAATTACACAAGATCCAATCTGTCCCTATGTGTAATATTTTAGAGTTAAATTCATCTCATTATATATTTTGCCAGTTGGTGTGAAGTTATTAGGAATACTCAATCCAATGTGTAGAGCCATTGTCTTAATTTGTCATTTAATTCTGTTAAAATTTGATAACTTGTTATGGGAAAGATTTAATCATCAAAAGATGTTTGAAGACAGAAAGTGATGCCCCTGCTGATTCAGTTTGTGGAAACACAGATGGAAAAATCCAATTTGTTCAGAGCAGCAGTTTAATTTGATTATTTTAAGATTTTCCTATTTTCATAAAAGGGAAGTTCATAGTTACATCATTGTAAGATAATTATATCCTCTCTTCTATTTAAAAAGTTAGAATTATTAGTTAGCTTAGTTAGCTTACTTAAAAAGTAATGGACAGATTTTGTGCACATTTATACAAAAGGTGGCTTCACTTGGAATTTCTTTCTACTTATGTGAATATAAAACTGGATGCTATTTGTTTATTATCAATAATTATCTTGAATATGAAATGTGGGTGTGGCAACTCTTAGGGGTAATTGTCTGAGTGGAAATCCTGATTAGAAATTGTCTACTATAATACAAAAACTGAATTATATCTAACTCTGACACTGATCCTATGCTGACAAATATAATCCTATCAAGTTCGTCAGTGGAGTTGTTGTCCATGCTAAGTTATATGCTTAATGGATATGGTATTAAGTTTCAGGTTCCTGTGGCTACAGAGGTTGGAGGCCCTTAAAAGCCACCACAAGCTAGTTATTCAGCACTGATCTCCTTCCTGGCTGTAATTAATCTTACCATGGGGTTTCTGAGGAAAGTAACTCAAAGACTGACAGGTTCAGAAGGAGGAAGGACAAAAGGTCTTTAAGTGAAATGCATTAGAGCATGTTGTTAATTTGGACCGCCCAGAATTGACAAATGTAGTTGATGCATGACTGTGTCCCACCTTTTGTTTTTGCTGTATTTGTCACATTTAAATGTTTCATACGCTCAAACAATAAATAACAAGAAGTATAGCCTGCATAAATTAAAAATTGCATCACCACTTGATAAATGGTGATGCAATTTATCAAGTGGGAAAAATATTTATATAAATCAACCCGGACCAATTTGAAAATGTAGCTGTATCCTAAACATAACTTTTGCCAGTTTTGGCTGAAACAGCTGCCAAATAGTATTTGCAGTAATTGGGATTATGTTTTTTCCTTAATGGTGAAAAAAATCCTGCTCAAATTTCTTTGTGCATGTTTTTTATTTATTTTATTTTTTTTGCAATTTAGCCTAATAGCAGATTTTCTTGAACAAAATCTATGTTAAGATCACAGCATGTCAATATTTTTAAAGTCCAGAATTTGACTAGTGAAGTCTTCCTTTTTGTGATTGTGCTTCAGATCCTTGTCTTTTTTCAAATTGATTGCATTCTCCATTAAAGTGTAACTAGTCCCCCTGTGAAACAATTTACTCAAATTTTAAAAAATTCCTAAAAAGTGGCCATAGCCAAGAGACTAAAGGAAACGGTCAAGCGTGGGAATGAGCAGAGGGAGTTAAGTGGAGCTGTGGTTGAGAGAAGCACAGTTGCCAACTTATCCACTTAATTGGTTTATTTTGCAACTTTTTGGACCCTTTAACAACTTTTATGGTGACATGTAAAAGTGCTGCCATTTAACCCCATTAATATAAAGGTGGAACCCTCAATAATGTATTTAGACAGTTTATCACTTGAGGTACAGTTACACTTTAATTTTCCATGTGTGAAAACACCGAAGATGCCCCAGACAATCACAATCACCACAATCATGGACACAGATCTTAACTAATCTGAAATATTTTCTGAACTCTAAAATGAGCCTTTAAGGTGCTCTTGGAGTAATTTTGATAGCCTCATCATTCTAAGTAAGCTTTCCCACTGCTCCATGTTTTCTCTATTTGTGTAAACTGACTCTCACTGTGATTTGAAGGAGTCTAGAAGCCTTAGAAATTGATTTGTTACATTTACCATGTGAACAACTTTTCCTTATTTGATCTTGCATTTCCTCTCAATTATCTGTATTGTACCCAAACATCAGTAATTAGCTTATTTTTGTTTCAGCAAAAAACCTTTTATTAAAACGATATAACACCATCCTCTCTGATCACATTTAGAAAGAGGTGTATATGTGTCCATTTGGATGTCACATGAAATACTGACACACAGAATCAAGTATAATGAGCTGTAAAATTTTTTATCCTTTCAGAAAATCTTTGAGCATTAAAATTGAGTCTACAGCATAAAATCCTTCATAAAGAAACACATGAAATGTTAATAGATTTTAATGATTGATACAGAGATAATTGGACTGTCAAAAATGAAGAAGTGTGGAAGAACAGAGGTGTTTTGGAGCGTAATACTTGAGCTACTGACAGAGGTTCAATCAAATCATAGCAGTTTCAAAACTTGATTCATAAATGACTCTCCTTGATAACACAGAATGATGAAAACCTGAGAAATCAAAATGATGTTGAATTATTTTCTCTTCCATTCTTCACCCTGAAGCAGTTACATAAAAAAGTGAAAGATTGATGGATGGAGCCCATATCTCTCCCTATGCCGTAAATGCCACAAGAAACCAATCATGGCAAGTCTCAGTTAAGTTCAAGTGAGTTCAGGACTTAAAGGAGATGCTTTGCTCATAATAAATAAATGAAAAGTCATTTTAGAACATTTAGTGAAGAAAGAGGCATTTTTTAAATAATACAAAACATCTAGTCAAAATGAACAAACTGCACCCTTTCCTGAATTATGATAGAGCACTGTTATTGACATGGAAATTCTCTTTGCAGAAAGTCTGTGTAAGTCTATGTATCAATGTTTCAGCAAAATAAAAAACACATTGTAAAGTGCTGATTTAAATTCTATATTGAAAATAACAGGAGCATTTTGATTCTGCCATGGCCATTGACCATGAATATAGTTCCCTGCCCCCAAAAGGTCTACTCCAAGCAAGACTGTATAAACTGAGGCTCATTACACTTAGGGGAGAAACAAACATTTGTTCTGCATCTAAATCAGTAAAGGTAGCTAATCATTTAAATGCTATAAGCGGATTTAGTAAATAAGCAAGAAACCACCTTGAATTTTTGAAAGATGCTCATCTGAACCTTTGATCTGTATGTATGCTAAACAAATGTGATGAGTGTGAGAAATTTTAATATTGGATAACTCTTGGAAAAATAATTTTGTTTAAAAAAAACATACTATAGCCACGAACAAGACTGATTTATAAAAACTGTACCTTAGAATTATTTCCACATGCAAAACATAGTCTTTGATATTTGATTCTAAGCTATACATAATGAGTAAAAATAATTATTTATTGATATGAGGCAACTAAAACACCTAAATACTAATTTCTACTGTCCTAAATTCTTTAAGAACTAGTTCCAAGTTCAGTGCAGTCAGGTTAAAGCAAATTTATTCATGTTCAGAGTTTACCACCTAAACTTTTGAATTAAGTTCAGTTTCATGACAGCCTCTGCAGATGGGGAGAAGCAGAAGCACAGCAGAGATCAAGGGGGAGGGCATGAGCAGCTCATACACAAGGGTTATCGACAGTGCTAAGACCCTCCTCCTAGCTCTGACTGTTTCTGAAAGAGTGATGTGTTTCTGCAGATAACACAGGGAGAAGGCAGAGGAGCTTATTTTTTTTTTTCAGATTATCTGTCTTATATTACACTGTCAAGACATAATGACAGTTTTAACAAATATGTGAAAAAACACTTTTACAAAACGTTCAACTGCATCTTTAAAAGGACTGCTTCTGAGAAGATGATTTAGGTGTGTCTGATTATTTGCATTTTTTTATTATTAGTTGTCTAATTTGAAATATAAATACAAACGGTAATGTTTTTGAATTGTTCTCCTGGGATTCTGATTTCTTTCAGTGTTTTAGTTCAGTAGAAGTTGAAAGTTCAGTGTGAAAATTGACTACTGTATTAAATTCCATGATCTCCACCTATTGAATCATTTTCAGTAGTAAAAACAAAATTTACAATTACACTACAAAGTATACAGACCAGTTCAATAAAAGTTAATTTTTATTTTTTTTTATAAATAATTACACAGAGTATTTTCAACCCATAATTTCTGTTTATCATGATAATTGTCTACTTAAAGACAATGAAAACAAAATTTAAAATTTGAATACTACATCCAACCAAGAAAAAAGAAAAAAAATCTAAACAGAAATGTTGTCTTAGCAGCCTAAAGGTCAAAATGTATTTTTATTCCAGCAAACAAGTCTAATTATAACACATATTCTAAATTATTAAATTGAACTTTAGTTGTATCATTTATGCCTCTTTACACTTCAGATTAGTCAATTTTTAATGTGAAGTAATCATTGTAATTGTGACATTTTTTTGCCATTTTATTTTCAGTTTACATTGGAAAAATAAATACATTCTATACACATTAATAAAGAATGTCAGAAATATGTATTTATGGTTACTAATTATTTGCTACTTTTATTATTTCATTTTGGAAAACGTATAAATCTGAGGTGATATGAAACTGTTGGACGTTTATGCATAAGCATTTTAATACTATTGTTCCAGAACACATAAGGTAACAGTTTAGCAAGTACTCTGACACGCTGACAAAAAGGTTGACTAATAAACACTTATTCTGAAATCTAATAATACACTCTAATGTTTTCACTTTCTCTCAGAAGCCATCTTTGTTTTCAATTTATTCCAGGTTAAGTCAACTTTGGCTTTTAATTTTTGAACATGAAGACTTTTAAGAAATCTGTTTCCTTTTTTTTGTTGTCTTTTTTTCTTGTGCTAGATTTCTCCTGGAATTTCAGCTTTTTTCTTCTCTTAGTTTACTTTTTCTTTTTACCACTACCAGACAAGGAACATCCGTTTTGCGATAAAGACAAATATACAGTTAAAGGCAAGATCCTTTTTTCTCCGCATTTTCTAAAAAATAATATTAAGGTAGAATGTGATTTTATTTTTATTTATTTTTTTTTTTTTTCTCGTTCTTTTGCTCTCTGCTTCTTTGCAAATTTAAATATACCTGATTCAACTAATTCTATTTTTGGTCTTATTGTTAGTTGAGGTAACTTTCACACTAAAGTGGTGTGAATATAATTAAGATTTCATGGCAAGGCCCCTGTGAAATGCAGTTTGATGTTGAAAAATTATAAAGTCTTAAGAATACAATACAAGTGGCAATAGGCTTGTATGTAGCAGGCAGTTCGTTATCATTTACCATATGTTTTGCATTTAATTAACTAAGAAGCCTTGGAGACAAAATCCAAGGTGTAGGATTTTTTTTCAACAGGGGGATACAGAAATATTCAGCAACATATGATGCCTGATACATTCCTGTCAATACCAGACCCAAAGACTCTCCTTGGACAAAATGCTCTTCTTGTCACACTTTTTTTGGCTCTCTACAGCAATATAGTAAAGCAGAGCAGAGGATTGCAGTCAGTTTCATAATGAGTTGAAGCTCATCTGCTTCTCAAGAAATTATCAGAGCAGATAAACAGCCCATTTTTCATTGGAACAATAGTTCCAATACTTTAGATAGAATTGCAAGCGTAAGGTATTATTTTTTTCTCTGTTTTGAAATGAATCTGTGATCTGTGAAGAGTCACAGAAAGATCTAATGCCTGTTTTCAATAATTCTGTAAACAGTGGTTTGACAAAAATCATGCAATTCATTTGATGCAGCCAAGTTTCTCAGACACAATACGAGGCAGGGATTTAAAGAGAAAACTGTTTTTTAAAGCTTTGAAATGTGTGACAGTTTGCACTGCTAGTTGAAAAACTCAGATTGTATGGTCAGTGCTGGTTGTTGAGCAGTATTTTCACATCCTGAAACAGTCATTAGCAGCCCTGTTGCAGCACGATCTTCAGTCTATCCGCAGGGTGACCATTTTGAAATTGCAGGAACACCATTAAGCTGTAAAATCACATTACATATATTTGCTTAGGATCTAGATTCCAAGTTGAATTGCTTTGTGGAAGAATTTCCTCCTACCATAACAATTAGTATTTACAGTTGAGCTGCTCAGAGATTTGTTGTTATGTTTCCTTGACAGTTTTAAAGTCTTCACTTGATGTTATGGCGCCATTAGACATTTTGTGGAGGGACTTTATGGCCCACTAAGCAAACAATCATTTAAATTCAATTAAGAATTTAAAATAGTGCAGTTGAAAACAGTACTTTAAGAGGTTTGTTATTGTGTAGTCCTGACCCATGTGCAATGACTTTATCCAGCACAGTATGGACTGTATGTTACAGATTACGGCAGATAAACGCTTCAATGTGAGTGCAATGGATTAAGTGGAATCATTTCCACAAACCTCAACCTAATGTGAAATGAACAATAATGGGATGGACTCAGTGAGTCTCTGCTCCTCAGATCATTATACAATTAGCAATTAGCAGTCAGTGTGTTACAGTATGTGCAAATCAAAAGTGTCTGAACTTGCCAACCTATCCTTGGGCGGTGCAAACAAAAATCTTTCACTGCATTCAGACATGATTAATGTCTCTCACAAGATTGTCTGCAATGGCAGATTAGACATGATTATGAGTGGGCTCATTTATTTTCAACATGTCATTATGCCCTACGACATCAACTAAGCAAATGACCAATGTGTTTATAAGCACATCCGTAAGCAGGCCTTTCCTGATCATTAATGCCGTAGCTTGATTTCCATAAAAAAAAGGTTTATAAACTAAATTACTAAAATGCATAGATGAACCTCAATAAGCATAAATGCATTAGCTAAAAATAATAGTTCTACATTTGTACACAGTGCCATACATATTCATATATTTATTATACTGCTGGTAGAGATTTGTAAATATATATATATATATATATATATATATATATATAACTTTGAATAATTCACCATTTTAAAGTTTATTGGATTTGATGAAATAACTTACCATACTGAAAAATAATTGCTTTACTTTATCCCTGGTAAGCCTACAAATCCATTTAAGAAAATTGACCAAAGCTCTTTTTTTTTTTTTTTTTTTTTTTTTTCAGCCAACATCTCCATAAGGCAAAATTAATTTAAAAATTAAAAAAAAAAATGTGCCAAATAGGCCCAATACTTTTTAAAAAACATCA
>CAEFZX010030940.1:0-56798 GCA_903066825.1 Alfaro cultratus | reverse complement strand
GCCCCCTTCTGACCGGAGGACGGCTGCCACACATCTCACTCACCCACACTCAACATACACACCACTTACTGAGCTATCATCACATACAGTGGAGGCACTTTCCGCAACAGCTGGATCAAGATGTGAGTTTATTGAAGATAGTAGCTGTGAGTGTTTTATGCTTATACACACATTATAAAGTTATGTCGGTTTTACATGAGACATTGTTGGAATGTTTTAGTACTCTAGTTTTTACTCTAGTTGGCTCTTTTGAAAACATAAGCTGGGCCAAAAACCTATCACTGTCAAGAAAGAAAGAAAAAAAATGTGGTAATGTTCAGAAGGTCACTGGTGTGTGTGTATTAAGAGTGACCAAAGTTACAATAAAGTGGAAATGACTTTACTGCTGAAGCAGACCAGGATCCTATATTGGCTAATTGTGTACTTTTAAACAACTTTGATCAGTTGATTGGAAAATCCTTATCAGGGCGTTTGCTTAGTAAACAGATTTAATTTCAAATGATTCCACTCTGCACTAAAAGTTCAACTTCTCTGTATATTTCACATCCATCTCTGCTTAGAACAGTAGGGGACACTGAGGTGGAGTGCACAAAGTGGGGATTAAATATACATAATAATTATGGAGACAAGTCCATGTGAAGGATGCCTATGGTAATGAGAATAGACCTCCTACCCTTGCAGACTTACCTCATTCAATCAAACTCCTTCGCGTCATACCTCCATGCTGTCTAAAAGTCAGAAATTATTACTATCTCATTAGCCACATCTCAGAAACCTGCTGCCATGTGGAATGTCTGAGCTGCAAGCACTGCACTGCACTGCACTTTGATGGGTCTTGAATTTATTGTACAGGAATGCAAACTCAATTTTTTTCCTTACAGCATTAAGTCTGAAAGTATCAGTTTATAATCCTCTTCAGGTGCAGAGCTGTTAATCTGTGTGGAAGATACGGTATGACCAGCAAAGAGCAAAAAGGTTAGAATCTAATTGGCTATGATTAGTGCTCTTGATTAAACTACAACCTATTAGATTTCCTAACTATATCAACAAGAACATCAAGAAAAAAAAAAAAAATCATCAGAGACCTGTCAGTCTGAGTTTGGAGAAATGTCTGCAGAAGGTTAAAATATTCTCAGATGACCAATTAAAACTGTTTTCAGAATCAAGCTGGAGACACACACCAAAAGGACAAAATGGAATAATGAAATGAAATCATGGGTGCTTCCAGTTGATCTTTAAAATCCATATTTCGTGCTTGTCATGAAACACTGAGCCGAAAGTAGAAAACTGAGCCCACAGAAAGTTTAAATAAATAGAAAGTAAACATTATTGATGAAATGCTAACAAAAAAGGGCAGGTGAAATAAGATGCAATAAGAAAAGCAGCTTAAAAGCAAGAGACTCAATTGAGTAAAGAGAATATTGGGATTTTCAGAACTTATCAACCTGGCGATGCAAAACAAATAAAGATAAGAAACAAAACGTCATTTGGGGACCGATGCAAGATTAGTCTGAGCAGACATCTCTCTGTGGGGGCCGAGAATAATGAAGAACAGGTGGTATTGCCCTATCGATCACACAAAGGGAAACACAATATGAGAGACTTCTGAGGTAGGGTATCCCTTGATCCAAAACAAGAATTAACTAAATTGAGACCAAAAACCCCTTTCAGTAAAAGGCTATCTCACACTGCAACCACATTATAATCATTTAAACTGATTTTAGATCTTAGCTAACTGGTTGTAGTCTGCTCTGGGCACACACACACACACACATGGGCTAGTTTCACAGTTTTAGCAGGCCGTGTAGTTTGAAACTAAAATAGATTATTACTCATCACAGAACAAAGGAATTCACCAATTACACACCAGCAATAACAAAAAAGACCTTATTAATAATTTGAGACTTTACTATATGGTGAGTAGGTTGTTCGGTATCAAGTGTGGGCTTAAGTAGTATCTGGACTGACAGATGGGTGGGGAAATATTATTCACTGGTGAATTGTTGGCATGTGTTACGGAAAGCTACTGCATGCTGGTAAATATGAATAAATGGGAGGTCATCCTTGTTTCATAAAATTCCAATTATAAAGGTGACATATATATATATATACATATATATATATATATTTGTAACACAAAAAAGGTACAGTGTGTAAGTGGAGCATGAAAAAAAATTAAATCAATAGTTACAAGACTTAGTACTTGACCCCTAGAACTGGATGCACCAGAAATATCTACAAATTACACTGAAATGTAACCTTCCCCTAAGCAATATTTCTGTATAAAATGGAAGAATATAAAATAGGAATGTACTATCCATGCCAAGGTAAAAATAGCTAAACATGTTGATGTCAGGGAGGGGGGAAGCAGAAAATTGCAGGTCTCCTTTCTTAAAAGTGAAGTAGATGCTAATTGTGATGCATCAATCTAAGATTTTTTTTGTGGACAATTTCCAATCTCTGATTTGGTAAAGCTTTGATTCCCAAAACCATTGTAGCCAATTTCTAGTTTCCATGATAAACTATATTTCTTTCTTTCTTTCTTTTTCTTTTTTGGCATGCCACGAAACAGAAGAGCATAATTTTGTGAAAGAATAATGTGTTCTATAATGAGTTTTGGAAATCAAAACCAAGAGGAAAGGGGTTTTTAAAATGTTAAATCATTCATTAATTACTTGGAACAATGCAAGAACCCTTTTGGTTCTTGCATTGTTATTAATTATTGATTGCTATCAATCAATAATTAATAGCAGTAGCAGAGGTATGTGTGTGAGAAGAAAGGAGGAGTCTACGTGTCTAAACTGCAGTAAAACAGGGATTATTATTTTAAAACTAAGACAACACAACTTCTTCGGTGAAATTTTAAACTTTTAAAATCTTTCATTAACAATTAGTGCAACTGGCACAGTTAGCCATAAAGCTCTGACTCTGTGCATTCTGTCGAGAATCTTTCAGGACTCTTACCTTAACTCTAAGATTTCTTAAAGGTTTTCAGCATTTCCCAGATGTCTCAAGGTATATAAAGCTTGAAAGCTCTGACGGATAAAACAGAACTTTGCTTTAATACTTACTTTCAGCCTTTATCTGATAAAGTTTCACTCCCTTTTAGCAGCCTGAATTAACTGCTAAAAATGTTGCTAAAGAAACATGGAAGAAGCAGTTTGAGTAAAATGTTAATTTTACTCCAACATATATCAGTTTATCAAAGAAACTGAAAGCTTTAAACGGTCTGTATATAATCACGAAAGGAGGGGAAAAAAGCAGAAATAAGTTTAAAACCTAAATAATAAAGTATGTTTTAACCCATTGTTGAATGTTGTGCATGTTTACCTATAAGGAAACTATTAGTTGTTATTATTATTATTATTATAAAATTATTTCATAAAAAATAAAAAAAATAAAAATGATGGGTAGAAGTTGCAGTACTCTTAAGCCGCCTGAAACTGGTGTGGTTATTATATGACCTGGGGCTTACGAGATCTGATAAAGTGTTCCTCATCTCAAAAATGTTCTCTCTTTCACCGCTGCCATGCCGTGAGCACAGGTCGATAGGCGGAAATATCATTTTAAGATGAAACTCTTCTTATGTTCTTATGTTCAGATATGTCATCTGTAAGCTTTGAAGTTAGGAGCATCTCATTAGATTCTTCTTGTCACTTTTTTCCTCTGGTAAAAATAGCTTTTGATTTTGAGAGCTCTTCAGTAAAGCTCAAGCTCAGGCAGATTTGGCCATATCACTTTAACAACTCTGAGAAATTAAAATAAATCACCTCTAAAGAAATGCAACATATGCTTTAAATCACAACAGTCTGACACCTAATAAATAGATAATAGCGCTATAACGGCGCCCTTTCTATTTCCTATTATAGGAATAGATTGTGTGATGATAACTTAATGTAATAATTGTTTTTGGTTCACTACCAAATATTGACCTATTAAGCAGTTTCCCCTCTGACTTGACAAAATCCATCAAACATCAGTAAATATGTTTCACTGCACAAGAGCTGGCTGAAATAAAACAATAAAGTTATATTAGCACCAAAAAGTTAAGACTCTACACTCTTTCAGTTGTCAAGTTGTTAAACTAATTCATATTTAGTGTCATTGCACCTTTAAATCTTCATCATTTGATGTTATTACCACATATTTTGTGCATTTGTTTGGGATTTTATTTGATGGACAGAAAGTAGAGCACGATTCTACAGACGACTTTTTAAAGAATGTGAAATAAAAATCTAATGTAAAATTTTAATGCTAACCCTTCATTATATGCGCGTAATTGAATGTATGAATGCAGATGTTTCATAAGGAGCCTCAAATGTTTGTTAGAGAACATTATTGCACAAAGAGCATCATGAAAAGCAAGTAACACGTCAGCTCAGGTATAGGTTTCTGGAAAAGGGTTAGGCTAGAAAATAAGAGCTTTGGTTTTCATCTGGAACGACGGTAATGCTACGAGAGTCTTATTTTAGGTTGCTAAAGATTAAAGACTGAAACAGAGGTTAGCCTTTAAGCAGAAAACAAACCAATTAATGGAATAGATTCATTTAGATCAAAACATTAAATCAAATCATCTTGGGATTAAAAAGACGTATGTAAAGTCCAGACCTAAATTCAATTGATAATTAGCCGTGCTTGAAAATTGATGCCCGTATACACTCCACATCAAACCTCACTGAGCTTTGTATGGCAGAGGAAGATTATCAAAGTTTCAGTCTCAAGAAGTGCAAAGCTGGTAGATTCATACCCCAAAGACTTTGAGCTGATCGGTTCAAGACACAGTGAGGCTGAATACAAACACATGAAATCTTTTTGGGAGTTTTTCAACATTTTAAAACCCCCAGAAATATATTAGTTATTGCCTATAAACAAAGATGACCAAAAATGGAAAATGTCAATGAGTATGAATACTTTTGCTAGACACCATTCATTAGATTACGTGTCAATCTTCTTTCCTCCTTATGTGCATCGTAAAGAAAGTATTGTTTTTGGACGAAAGTCCAAGAAGGCTTTTTTAATCTAAAAAATGTTTCATCTCGGCAACTGTTTTTCTTAAAGTCGGTTGGCCTCAAACTCCTGGGAAATAGAATCCAAATTTGTCTTATATTGTTTGTGGTGGCTCCAAATTACCCTTCATAAATCATGATTATGAGGAATAAACGAGATGAAAAGAAGAAATAAGCAGGCTGTAAAGTGGACACTGATTAAAAGATTTTGAATGTTCACATCACTCCTGAGAGCAGGAAAAAGGTAAAAAAAAATAAATAAATAAATAAAAAAAAAAAGAAAGAAAGGAGAGAGGAATGGCAAAGTGATGCATGCTTCCACTAAAAGTTGGCAGCACTGTCAAACAAAAGCTTTCCTAAGCATTGTGGTTTTAACTCCAAGGTAAAATTGAAGCTCCAGGTTGGCTGGCAAAGGATTGTTAGGATCACTGCTGGCACAGAGGGATGCTAGATATAAATGTAATATAAAGTCTGTATAAAAGTTTTTTTAAAATAGATGTTAACAAAATCCTTTTTGTTAACATCTAAGCATATTCATATTTGTATGAAATGAATAGGTTATCACTGATTTGTTACAAAAAAGACTGCTGTATTTACAAATTCAACAGTAAAGCAAAGTCAAACAACAATAAGAACAGTAGCTGATTTAAACAGAAATGCTGGCATAGTACAACAATGGGTGGAATTGCTAGGCTAAAGATAGCATGTTTTCTCTTCTGATATGACTCACTGATATTTCTTCCAACATTGTTCAGTCTAATTCAGTTAAGTGTGTGTGGACACAACTTCCAAACAAAGCTATTCTCTGTCTTTATAAGCCACAAACAAATGAGTGACATAATTGCAACTAGAACACCAACAGGAAGTATGCCGGTAACATTTCATCAGGGACTATTTTAGAGGGGATTTCTGGATTTTAACTATGCATGGGCAGCTGTGGTCCCTAAACCTTGCAAATACAGTTTTTCACTGTAGTCGTCAGTTTTTAGTGTAAATAAATATTGTACATATTGCAATTAAAATATTTTATAGAAGTCCATCCAAAATTAGTAATCGTGTTGTAGTAATGTTGTGGGATGAAGTTGTGACACGGCAAAATTACAACAGGAAATATAGCAATTTCAGAATAAGTAATATTCAGCTTCACCAAATAGTTTACTACAACAAATTATTTCAGAAAATATTCAGGCTGGAAGAATGCCAAAATAAGTACCTAAGAATGATGTCCAAATGTTGTCCAGAACTTCATGTGTCACTTCAGTATTTTCAGTAGTTGTTAACACACATTGCAATTATTTTATGTGCCACAACTCCTAAGTTCAGGCAAAAAGAAAAAGGCATGTTCTCTTTGTGTCTATACCAGTCAGCTTTTTTCTAAGATTACTTGCATAGTATTCCTACCAGCATGTTGAATTAAAATGATTCACACTTCACCCACCTTGGCATTTAGATTTCTTTCTTGACATTTCACTTTTTCTCTGCCTTATCCCAGGTGCAACGAAGGAAACAACCAGTCAGCATCTTGGAATCCTGCAGAATCCTCCCACTGCAACAGGCGAAGGTTTCTCCCGCAAGATATTCAGAATGACCTGGAACATCCATCCTCCCAGGATCTTCCACCTCCGCCTCAGCCTTCTCCTCACCCTCATCCTCATACTCTCCCCTTGCTGGAGAAACACATGCCCATAGTGACCACCTCTAACGGCCGCTCTGACCTGTTAGGACGTGTTTTGGGCCAAGGACAAGAAGGATCTGGACAGACTACAACGCAATGTTGCAGTTTAGGAGTGGGTGATGGTAGTCTTGGCCAAGTTGGTCAAAACCCACTAGTGCAAGAACTGTCGGAACTTGAGGGTCAAATCTCTGCAATCAAGCTGCAGCTACAGTCAGCAATGAGAAGGAAGAGAGAGCTTGAACGGTACCAAACAGAAAACCAGCAAACAAACCAGACTTCACCAAGTCAGCCCTCAACACACCAGTCCAATCAGTTTTGTCAGTATACCCAGTCCCACCAGCAGACTAACCAACACACAAACACACTCCCAGATTTCTGAAGCCTGCCTTTCTTTGTTTTGTCTAGAAAAACCTTAAAAAACTTGGAAACACAACTCCACAATACCTTTTGGATAGGGAAAACTGCCAAGCTTCTGGAAATAATAAAAAAGATTTCTCTTACTAAGGTTCTCATTTAGACACAGGAATTTATCTAAATGTTAACCTGAAATCTTCACTGTGGGTCCGATTTTGCTATTTGAATCCTGCTGGGACATTGTCTGACCTCCGGAAAGTGAGAATTGAATAGAAGAAGTAGTAGTGGACAAGAGTGAAAGAGGGATCCTGAACCCCACATGCTTGTCAGTGAGGAGCCGTGTTTCTCTGTCCTCCCCGCCCTATTTCATTCTTCTCAAATTCATTCAGCTTCTTTTCTTCCACGTTCCTTTCATGCAGAACACATCCTTTTGTCCACGAAATATCTCACCTCTGAGATAAGCCCAATCTCTTCAAAGGTATGATTTGCTTGCCATGACGTTAAGCTTGATGATTGATGTGATGACTCTTTGCGGTTTAAGCTTAATGAACTATTTCACCAGAGTTTGTTAAGGGTCTTATTATGACCCATAGAAGAACCCAGCCTGATGAGTCTTTATGATTGTGTGTCTTGCACAGACTTTACATCTTTCCAGCATACAACCCATTGGGGATTTGTAGACATCCTTCAATGGCTTAATGTCTCAGATCTTTGGCAATGCATACTGTGGCAAAGGAGTTTCTTGAATAAGTCTTCTAAACATCAGCAGACTTTCTGTGCAAGAAAGACATTATGGAAAGATACTGTAAAAAGCATTCACAAGACACTATCATAAAGAAGAACTGGTTGGCACCTACACAGAGGATTTTATGAAAATTCACAAAAGTAATTATGAATCACTGTATAATGTTGGTCCTGTACTTCACTGATGCACTCCTGGTTTATATAAGTCATTATTTAACATGTCAGAGCCAAATTTGTGGGCTTCCAAGAGACAGGGATAAACTATTTTGCCTTAGAGCATTCTGGTGCTCTTGTACTACTGTTGCCATAAAAACATGGAATACTACTCAAATCTGGGTGCCAACCAATTACCAAATGAAATATTCTCTTTTTAATTGTTAACCACTGTTCTGGCTTTGACATGTTACTTAATGCAAAGAACATTTACAACCAAACACAGCAGAACAGTTTCCAAGTGATTAATTTCATGCACTTTTCTTTGTTATGGGTTGGACATGATCCATTATTAAAAATGCATCTCTCTTCTTTGCAGAAATTGTTTTTATTTAACTTTTTTTTGTTGTTGTTTTAGTTTGAAGTGACTGGGATGAAAATCACCTCCTCGCCCATGGTTCTCAACCAGAGCAGGCTGGACTTTTCCCTTAAGGTCAGGGGTCAATCTTTGCCCCAAGCATAGAACTTTAAGTATTTTACACCATGTTAGTGTGTGATGGCAAGATTAAGTGAGAAATGGCTAGTGGCCTCATTTGCAGTAAAGCCAGCAACTTTCAATCCTTGAACTATGGTCCGTAGAATGACGGGACTAAGATGATGTGAAGAACAACAACATCTCAGGGAACACTTGAGTGGAATCACTGGTTTTCCAAATTGAGCTGCAGTTTGAGCATCAAATCAGGATTCCTTTTGAGCACCTTGCTTTGCTGGTTTTCCAAGCACATCTCACAGGAGCCTGGAGCAGACCCACAACTTGTGAGGAACTACGCAAGTATATCCCTTCTGGCTTAGGAATGCCTTGGGGTCCCCCATATTATGCTGAAGAGTAGCTCTGGTTAAAGAAATGTCTGGGTTTCTCTTCTTGGTCTGTCACCCCTGAAAACCAATCTTAGATAAGCTGAAGACAATGCATGGGTGGATTTTTTTTTTTTTCTGTCAATCAAAAAAGTCCAGGTCTTTTTGTAGGCTAAAGGAAAGAACCAGAGATCTTATTTGAAAAAAAACAACAAAAAAAAAAAAAAACACATCAGAGCTATGAACATAATTTAACTTCAATTCACACTTCATAAGCAAATTACGGAGATACAGTCTGTGGTCTTAAAATTGTCTGAAATCACTACTCCAAACTTTGCTTCCATCCCTAAAACAATGTTTGGTTTGAACACTCTTCTCCACTCATACCGCAAGGGGATGTTAGTTTGGACAAGTAGGCATATTCCCAAGCGCCGACAATTAAATTTTTTCAGATCATCGTATGGTCAAAAATTGCTGTGTGTACACGCAAACACACACAAACACAAAGAGCTCCTATCTATTTAGCCAGTGTGTCTGCAGGGTAAGCGCAGGCTGTCACAGCTGAAATGAATACCTGACAGAGCAAAAGAGAAAGTGCACTCGCTGAGCCGTCAGCTTTCTTTGTGCCTCTGTGTGTGTATTTCTCGCTAGGCAGTGACATAAACATCCCTGAAGTCGATGCAGTAATAACAGGATGAATTTGCTGAAGAACTCAATAAGAAACCTAGTTTGAGCATATCCATGTGCATTCTAATCACTTGTCTGGGCAACATGTGCAGTTTTGAAAGGGTGTGGACCAACAGTTGCTGGGCAGGGCATTAAAATATGTGCAGGTGACAAGAACAAACTAACTCGAATGTTCATTATTCTCCCTAACAAGTAGGTGTGATAGCAATATTTTGAAGTTTCAAAATACCTTTTCAAAAACTGAATTTTCAAATATATTACTAAAACTAATAATTCATATTTTTCAATTTGGGATGTCATAAAATGGCATAATTTTATTTTTTATTTTATTTGTAACGTGACAAAATATGGAAAGGTTCAAATGGTATGAGCATTTTTGTGAGGAAGTGTAGATGATAAAATGCAAACAATGGTGTTAATTGAAAAACAATGAGAAATTAGTGAAACGGAACCCCTGTTTAGTATTTTTATGCTACTTTATATTAATTGCTTAACTAGTACTATCTCTAAAATCAAGACGATCAGACAGATCAAAATTTTGTTATAGTATATTGGACTTAACATTTGTAATTAAGATAGGACACATGGAATTTTTTTTCTGTTTGTTCAACCGAGGAAAAGAGCTTCAACAATCAGAAGGTCTTGGATGCTGGAAAAGTAAACAAAAAAATCTACTGATATTCAAATAAACTAAAGGGAAGAAATTTACCTTGAACACCATCAAGGTAAGTTGCAATCTCAGTCAACTGGGACAGCAATCTTCAGCAGCAATACTTTACATGATAAAAGAAAGTTATTATGTACACAGGGGCACAAAAATAAAAATAATCACAAGAGAGCATACAGTTGCTACTGACTATTTAATTTTTGGACAAACAAAGAAAAAAAATATATATAGCATTTCAGATGAAATGCATTTTTTGTTCTTAAAGAAAAAGACATATAATCACAATGATAATGAGTAATATCTATAAAACATTATCGACGTCTCTCTTCATGCTGGGCTTATCTTCCAATAGGAAATGGATTCACAACATTGCATCACAATCCACTGGTGGGTGAGGGAGAGGAAGGGGTGCCTCAAGGAGGAAAAGTGAAGCAGGCGTCAATGGCCGGGTTGCATGAAAAACACCAATCGCCTTATTTTACTCAAAACTGTCTAGTTTTGTTACCCTATCTATCTGTTAGAAAAATCCTCCATTAAAATTTCAGTAAAGACGTATTTCTAACAAGCACACAAGGGGAATCTTTACATGGATCTGACACATGCAAGACCCAGTGGACGGCTTTCAAGGCATTGTTTTCAACATCAGAGTGAATCAGGAAATTGGGGTGAATGACACTCCTACTAAGCTTTCTCAGTAATGACATTTTCAAATATTGCATTTGATCTCAACTGATGCCAGACCCCGCATTTAGTCCCAGAGGACGCCAGTGACCCTCCTCATGTTTCCTCCAAAAATGACAAGACTTGTTCCCCCAAACACCTAAACTGATACTAAAACATATTCAGGTTTACAGCAGGCAAACAGGTCCAAATGGATCATAATAGTCATACAGACTAACAAAAATCCTTAAAAAATATGACCTTATAATGGTCAATTAATGCACAGAGATAATAAAAAGAACATTTCTGTCTCTTTTTTTTCTGTACAAATGACAGACACCACATAACAACAACATCAATATTTTTTTCCCATAGCAGAGTTTTAAGACCGAGTGGAATGGATGTGGTGACTGATGAGGCATTTCATCTGACAGGGTGTGATGTCACACAGTGAGTCAGCTGACAGGAAGTGTGCAGGTTTGACATTGTCAGGGTAGGCTACGGCACTCGCTCATACAAAAACGTACAAAACACCATTCGCTAACTACAAAGAGCCACCCAGGAGGACAAAAGAAACGCGCCATGTTTCAAAGGCTTTCAGATACCTGCAGAAAAGCAACCCGTGCTTACAGTGAGTTGGCTTTTTGACAAGTTCGCACTGGTTAGATTTGTGGGTCTTTGCTGGCCGAATAGCGAGTAGCCAAGCGAAATGAAAACCACTACAAACATGGAGTATCCTGTCCTCCGGGTGATTCAAACAGATAAATCTGGAGTGATTTCTTTTTTGTTGCTGTTGTATGCATTCGGCGCCACGTGGCATGCGTCCTCGTCATTGTGCCTGGAAGTGCTGTGGAGACGCAAACGTGACCCGGTGCTGCCCCCTTAGTCATGTGACCTCCGTCATCGATGCCGAGTGGTTCTGGAAAAATGCACGTTTGAGGAGGAGTAGAAAAGGGAAGAAAGAAAAGAAAGGAAATATGAGGGAGGAAAACAGAAACAGAGAAAGCGGTGAAGATGAAAACAAAGGACAGTTATTTTCACCTGGTGCGTGGTGTGCTTTGATGGAAAGGAGTGCAGTGCAAATATCATGCCAAACATAATGTCATAGCTTTGTTTTGTCAGAAAGAAAAGAAAGCAGGCAAGAAAAAGAATGAATTTATAACTTAAGATTAAAATTGCAGGCAAAAACGTCAGTAAAAAGAAGATAATCAACCTATAGTATATTACAACAAGTTTCAAGCACCAAATGATGAGGTTTTAAAGAGAACATTTGAGTTTGATGTTCAATTCTTTTGGGAGCTTTGCCCAGCAATAATAATAACAATTTTTTAAAAAAAAGATTAGATTATAGTTGTGGGGATCGCAGGTTAAGGGTTTTGAGCTACCTGCGCGCTGAGGGTCTCCAGTGGGCTCTCTACACGAGGAAAAGTCATCAATGGCAATCCACGGTATTCCTCCGTCTTCTGTTTAGTTGCTGGATTATGAACTCCTTTAAAGTTGTTCACAACACAGATGCCCTGGAAAATACAAATACAGAAAAAGCTAATCAGTAAGACAGGCTTGTGTCATCTGCTAAAACAAAAAACAAAATCAAACCCAGTCTTTCACCGAATTCAAGGCAAAACATTTTATCGTAGCTATTCAACTACTGTCTTCACTACAGAGTGAAGACATCTTGTTAGGTCCTAGGAGACATTTGCGACAGGAAGCAACAGGGCCATTAATAGCATCAGATCAAAGATTTTTTACCAAGTATTGCACTGATGTCCTGATTAAGGTATTTCATCACAAGTCTGTGACATCTAACCAAAACAAAACAACAATATTTTCTGTAACTTTTGTCTGCACAAGTTCCTGGAACCACCAACAAATCATACCACAGAGGGAACATTAGAAGAAAGAGCAATACATGAATTTGTGAATTGGATTTAATTCATGAAATCCAATTCATGGATTTCATGAATCCATGACAGGAAAAAAATGCTGTAGATTCAGAATGTTACTGGTGGACAAATATAGTTTGTTTTGCTACCATGTAACATAACTGAGTTTTCAAGCACATGGCATTGATTTCATAAAGTATCACATTGAGTGTTTTGGCAGTTTTTTCAAAAACCGATTTTATTGGTGTTAAAGATTTGATAGCTTCAAATGTGATTTTTATGTGGTAGGGAATTAATAGTGTTTTTGTTTCTTAAAGTATTACTGAAATCTTGTCTGATCTCGTTTTTGTGAATCCAATGTCATGTTCAAGTCTCATCTAGTTCTAACCATAACTATAGTTTTAATTTATTAATTAGGTACTTTATAAATATGAATGTGTTGTTTTGCACATTTCACATGAATCCACACAACAGCTGCTAAATAGCTAACTGCTTAACAACATAAATGTCAAACTCAGAACAGAACTCAAGAAAAGGTCAGGCGAACTCCAAAATGATATCAATTTACCCTTCTGACGACTTGTTGATATCTGCAAAAGATTTCCTAGGAATCAATTTAGCGGTTTAGTTGTTTTTTTTTTCAGTCTAGACTTATCTGATAGAAGCTTTCCTTCCTAGTTAAAAGTGAAAACTCTCTAAATGCCAAACATACAAGAACATTTTCATCTTGGAGCTACTGTACTTTTGCTAATGTCAAAGTGAAAACACAGGTCAGAGGAGGTTTTGAATAAGCATCAGCACTTTCACAATATGAGGTTGAATCTAGCCAACATAACATTGCCCATAAACCCTGCTTGGTTTGAGCTGTAGATTACCCTTTACATCCATCTGGTAATAATAAAATGTTGACATTTTATTCTTCACATAAAAACCCAGCAATATATTTGAAGTATGACGCTCTGTGGAAAATGAAAAGCAGTATCCAAGAGATTCTCTAGAAAGATGTGACCATATGTTCTGCTTCAGCACAGTTACTGCTGTGGTATAAAGTTTATATGGGCGTAAAAATCAATCAAACATTAAGGGAGTCTTTAAAAGTCAGCTTGACACATCATCTCCACTTTTAAATTTTAATCAGTTTTTGTTAATGCTGAGACTTTGATGCAAATAAATGCTTCAGCTGCAGCCTTAAAAAGCGCTCACTTTGTTCCCCACTGCACTAACATTTATTACCATAAGTACAATACTCATTCTTGTATATTGTGGATAATCCAAAGAGAGACCTTGTTGGGTTTTTTTGCTTATTTATTTAAAGTGTTAACAACTTAATGCTCAAGTGTGAAGGATTTTCTCTTTATTTTCTTGGTACCCGGATATTTACAAGAGCAGCTATGCAGCTGTGTACAGTTTCTTTCAAACTGCACTTTTATTTTACCAGCAGTCAGGTCCGTTTAACAGCCCACATGCCAGCAAGGTTGCAGGACTTCTGAACTCCTCGATCCCCTAGTTAATCAAACATGGCTGCCTGAAGGAGATTCCACCTCACCAGACACCAACCGTGCCCTCAGGCAGCGGCAAAGAAGAAAATGAAGCAGGTCGACTCACTGCTGGAGGTTTCTTGAGGATGTTATGTTTGCAGTGGTTCGGTTCATTGGCGATGGGTCTCAAGCGTTCCCTGAGACCAAGAGGTGAGAGCAGCTGGGCCAGAATCTGCAAATAACTCCCCAGCATCACAATGAATTCCCTACGTCAATACCTGTCAGCGTAAATCTAAACTGTAAGCTGATGCAGCTGCTTTAAATACATTTCTGGATGACTCCAGCATTCTAATTTTCATCCAATTGATGCACATCTCCCCCATGACCACAGGAGACTGCTTCGCTTCATTTTGTGTCCTGCCGCTGATGCAAGGCGCCCCAGCCAAGCTGTCACGTTTTGTTCCAGGTACAAGGTGAAATTTGAACTTGCATCTTCAAATTGCATCTAAAGATTCAATTTTGTACCAGAAAATCGGTTTGCTTTAATGCGTTATTACAAGCCATCAGATCAGTATGATGTAAGACAAAGACAAAAGTGTATGTGTCAAATTTGCTACTAAAACGGATAAGACTGAAGATATTTTCTAGCAGCATTGTCAATTCAGACGTCTTCTATTTGGAAAAATGACAACCAAGTGATTAAATACACACCCAGCTTCTATTCTGTCTTTATGGATTAAATCGCATAAGAATTGCAAATCCATCAAACTGCCATAGTGTTCACATGGCAGGATCTTCATAAGCTTCATTCAGGCTATTATTCCCTCGTGTAGCAAAGACACAGCCCTCCCCGTTCATGTTGTGCCGTTAATACAATGGAAATGAGCCATCTAAAAACCGCTGAGGCAATGACTGACTTTCTTACATTAATCTCTCCCTGGAGATCCCTGAATCAATGTATGTCCATTTTTACAGGTCAGCCACTTAAAAGTATATATGTTCCGCAGTCGCTCCTTCTCCTTTTGTCCCAAGGACAAGAGGTTCCATGTTGAACACGGAACATCAGGAATGTTCCATAAATTAAGAAAAACTGGGAATATCTCGATCAGAAAATGTATTCTCAATCTAGACTTCAATTTGAGTTATTCAAGAAAAGGCATTTGATACATCTCATGAAAAGTAAAACGCCCTCTTAAGAGCGTCACTGGCTTATATTTGAAAAACACACTGATAAAACTGCCTACAGATATATTTCTAAACTTTTAAATGTTCCAGTAAGCAATGTTGGAGCAATGATCCAGAAATGGAAAGAAGATTATTTCACCACATTATCACGACTTTACAGAAAAGTAAAATAAATAAATAAATAAAAATCAGCAGATAATAATCTGGAATCAGCAGGTACAGCATTTCAATGAAAACTAGATAATCCAGTCAATCACAACAGCCTACATTCACCATGTAAGAAAAAGCTTTAGAGCTGAAAAAAGTATATTTAAGTTTGCAGAATATCTTAAACCAAAACAGATTTTTTTTTTCTTTTGAATACACCATGTTTAGAGGAAGACAGTTCTGCACATCACAGCCAAAATACCAAATTAACAGCAACGTTAGGTGATGAAACTCAATATGCTGAAAAAACAATACATAGAAATATATTTAGACATCTTCGGTACAAATCTGTTTATACAAATTTTCAATAAATTACAGATCCAAAAGAGAACCCAACAAATTTCAAGATTTGAATATAGTTTGTATGGAAGGATGATGTTAAAATCCCACCTAGCCAATGCATGTGAATACTTGTCTTGAACCTTTCACTGACTAAAAATATTTTTTATTAAGTACTGAATTTGCATATGCGTGTTCATTACTCCATGTGCCATTTTTTATAACACTTCATACTAAATTGTCTATGGCGTAATTTGTTTTTGATACCTGGCACTTATTTTTCCCTGCTATACATTTAAAACTCACTACATTTCATCAGTATTAACTCACTCAATAGCGATTTTCAGAACACCAGCATTATTTTGTTTTTGTTCAGAAGAAAATTTGCTGTCAGCTTTATAATCTCAGCAGTAAACCTTAAAATGCATTTTATTTCCAGCCAATAAAATGCATTGGCTGGAAATATCCTGTGCTCTCTTTTCAGTTCTTCTTTAACGGGAAGGCAGACTGAGCATAGTACAGAGCAGATCACATAACACAAACACACAAGTAACTCAACAAAATGACAATCTCTGCAATACAGCATGCAAGCTGTGCGCATGAAAAGAAGAAGTAATAATAATAAGAAAGGCAACCAAACATCGGCCAAATGTCTCACTCGGGATGCTGCTGACATAAAAATCACAGATGGTAGAATAACAACAAGCATCAGGAGTTGAGATTTAGAAAAGACTTGGATACAGATCACTTAAAATGTCGTGAACATGGCAGTTGGATTTCAGCGTGTAGCAAAAACATTATAGGGTATGAATGAATGCAATGAAATGGCTTATAACATTGTATCTCCTATAACATATTGGCTTTTAGGATACAGAAAAATTTTTAAAATAATTGCAAATTTTAATACTTTAAAAAAAAAAGCTGTTAAAAAGGTAGATGATTTAGACTCTTTCCTAAATTTAGTTTGCATAAGTTTTCAAGACTTACATGTACATATTGGGTAAAGTCAGCATTATTTTAGCTTTATTTTTAAAAATAAATAAATAAAGCTATTTTATTACATTGTTCATAAGAAAAATTATATTTTAAAAGTCAGGAAAATACAAGCAAATCACACATTTTTAAAGAATATATTAAACACGCTGGTTAATAGCTTTTAAAAAGAGTGGAAGAACAGATGTTCTTTTTTCTTCACAAATTGATTGTAACATTCTAGACATAATTATTAGAAATACTTACTAATAACTAAAAAGTGTAGTGACATGTGAATGTATGTACATCTGATAAAAAACAGGACAGATGAACCTGTGTGAACATTCTGGTAATTCTAAACAAGTTGGAACAAAAACACATTGAAATACAAAAGATAATAATAATAACCAGGGGAAGACAAAATTATCCAGTTATTTGTTAAAAGTTTCACAATTAACTTTAACAGTTCTTACTTGAACAGTGGAGACTCATGTTGTTTTATCAGTTAAAAAAAAAGAAAAGAAAAAAAAAGTTGGCCAGAAAGTAGCTTCAACTTTTTTTCTTTCATTTCAAGTCTTAGAATTTTCCAAGCCAACAGGATTTTCACAGCTAAAAAGCAAAAGCTATGACATGATTATTCATGAAAAACAAATGACAATTTCTCTGGAATGTTCCTGAGGTGCCTGAACTTTATTTTCAATACATTCAATGCCACTGCTGCTGTCTGTAATGCTGAAAGAGATTGCTTTGAATGCATTGTTGTGGTTTTCTTCTCTTGAATGTCCCTGCGAACCGGAGTTGTTCTTTAAAGTCAGAGTAAATTAGTACCTTCAGCACTGAAACTCCCTGGACAAAAATAAATTGAAAGGTGCTGAGCAGCAGTACAATTACACCATCTATAAGTTTCTCTCTGAACTCGTGGCATACGGGTTGTAAATTCAGCTAAATTACCAACCAGGCCAAGCAGAGCACCTAAATTAATCCCACATTTCCTCTTCAGAGTCTTCCTCCGTGTCCTTGCCTGCTTCTCACACCTCTTCCTGCTCTGACCCCCCTCAGGGCCAAGCGGAACCTGCAAGTAATGAGGCTTCTGAGGCTGTTGCCGGATCCGTTTACCTTGCTTCCTCTTTAGGGAGTTGTCTACCTCAACTGCCCCCTACCTCCCAAAAAATAAAAAATAAAAATCTTAAAGGTTTCAGAAATAATAACTCCCAAGCAATTTAAACTTTAAGCAGAAAACCTGCACTTGACTAAGTCAATATGATTTCAGGTGGAAGCTAAGCTGCTTGACAGCACATCACTGGTGATTGGTTTGGATTTTACATTTTAAACACAGCTGTTAATTAAACCTGATATTTACCTCAACTTTCTCCCCTTTCCTTGTCCTGAGTTTCTTCCTCAGTATGCTCTTTAGAAATAAGAGCAACTGCTGATCTCAGTGGAAATGCAGGTGCAACATCAGGACTTTCTCTTCTTTCTTCTACTCTTTCAATCAACTAATGGATCCTTAGCAAGAACCTTCCGTCCAACCTTAGCTGTATCTAAACCCTCTCAGAGCACAGGTTAAAGCTTATCCTCCTGATAAATCATCTTTATTTCTCTTGTCACTGAAATCAATAAAAAAAAATGGCTAAACAAGCTGAAATGGAAAGAAAGTGATGACAAATTCCCAGATTTAATGGATTTGAAGTGCTAAAAGAAGAAGCCTATGAGTAATCATCAAGTGAAATTAAGCCTGAATTCAGCACTTCGACTGCAGCCCGTGTCTGTTCCAAACTCTGATCATAACAAATGCTTAAAAAAAAAAAAAAAGATATGTGGCCGGGATCCAGCTCTGAAAATAATCTATTTTTTTCTACTTTCCTTTAACTGATTAAACTACAAATGCCACTGGATTTTACCTCATTTTGGCAGTGATACAACTACTAGGAGTTTTGTGATACGCCAAGCAAAACATACTTATAAAGTGGGGGATAAAAATGTTATCTGGTTTTGACAACGGTTTAAGACTAAAAATTTGTACATTGCATCATTTGTAGTCACTAAATGACAGTTATTATTGTGATTTTCTTGCAATTAAATTTACTGATTTTGTGAGGCTACAATACCAGCAAAGCTGGTCAGAGTTGGTAAGAAATTAGGTGCAGTCAAATTTAAAGCAGTACTTGAGGAAAACCTTTTAAACCTTTTAAAATAAAAAGATTTGACCCTGACGGGAAGGTTAGCCAACGATCCAATCTGACTGCATTTAGAATATTTTTCTCAGAAGAAAAGACAAAATTTCTGTTTCTACTGTAGACCTGGAAGCTAAAAGACATAGCTGAAAAATCTGTTTTGCTGTAATGGCAATGGGAGGATATGTCTTTCTAATTTTTATTTTTAAAACCTTTTCTGCGAAAATGCGTTTGGGTTGTAAAAACATTTGGAATTACCTGCGTCTGATTTTTTTTTTTAGCCCTTACCAGGAACAGTGCGATGGCTGATCCCAGTATAAATCCAGCCACGACATCAGAGCAGTGGTTTCGATACTCAGACACTCGATTGAGGCCGGTGAGGAAAGCCGAACAGAGTGTGCCCAGGCAGAGCACAGGTTTGGCCAGACGGCTGGACTTGGTCTTGATTGTGCTGGTGATGTACATCTAGAGACGAAGAGGCGGGAGAAATAAATTAGGAACAAGGGAGAGGATTCAAAGATTATCAACTTGTTTTTGTTCCAAATGAACATTGAAAGCCCATGCTCCTCTGCTGAGGCAGATCTATAAAGTTAGAAAGACGTTCCCACAGAAGGGACGTCAAACATTTTACCAATTCAAGACAGACAAAACAAAGCTGTGAAGGGAAGATGTGAAGCCTTGCATCATGATGAATTAAACATAGAGCTTTTGTTAAACTGAGCGTAAGATTACAAAATTGGACTAAAAAGACAGTTTTCAGTGAATGAACTAATGGTACACATGAGTCAATGATCTTAGCTCAGAAAAGCAAGACAATCTTTTAGAAGTAAACTCATTCCAAAGCAAAAATATTTCAAAAGTTTTTATTCAGTTGATCAAAACAATGACTAATAGGCCATATACCAAATAAGGAGACGCGTTATGCTAGAATGCACTTGTTGCGCATTGATAGCATTGATAGCATTAATTAACTGCTGTCTTACACATCATGCCGGTCCTTTTTACCAGTCATGTTTGTATTGCTTTGGTGTGACGCGCTCAATTACTTTACTTGTTTCTTGCAAAAATTGTGTGTATGGGAAGTTTTCTGAATCAAAGTGCTGATCACCTATAACACAATAAGTTTTTATCTGGTTTAGAAACCAGAGACCCGAATGACTCTTTCTTGGGGTAAAACCGCCTGACAGCAAGTTAATTCATCTATAAAACATGTACATCATGCAAAGATGACTTAAAATTCAGCTCTTGATTTAGAATTCCTTTCAACTAACTCATACCAAAATGTGTATTAAGCCTAATGAAACCAGCCTCAGATGTTTTTAATTGCATTCAATTAGATGTAAACTAATCACATGAAGTTATTGCTTTTTAATGAGTTGTGCTAGTGATGATTTACTGTTTGTTACATTTAAATATTAATTAAGAAGCTTTGATTTAAAACATCAGAAATGCGTCTCAAACTAGTAAAAATCAGAGGTTCAGTCAATGTTTGCTTTGTAAAGTGCCATGCTGAGAATCAATGCATACATCCACATGGAGACTCAAACGAGAGCCGTGTTGAAGAGACCTGAGACCAGCATGCTGATATTAACTCCAGTCATGAACAATTACAATGGCTAAAACTGGACTGCTCATCTTGCAATGCTGTTGAAAATTAGACTGGAATGATTCACAAACCATTTGTTTTGAGCATCCAACCCATTTCTTATGCTAATAAACCAATTTAATGACAGAGACTTGCTTGTTGCTGGTAGTTCTGGACTTTTGACCTCAAATAGAATTAGATTTGGACCTTTGACCATGAAGTTAGAAAACATCACTTCTATAGTTCTAAAATGATACACAAGTTCAAATTACTATCATGAATAACAGTTGAGATAATTTTCAGTTTATATTTAAATTGGACCTGGTAAAGTAGCTGTTGCCATTTTTTGTATATAAAAATATTTTGATAATCTTTTAAATTTTTACATCTTTATTGTAATGTGGCCAAGCTCTGTAATAAGGGTACAGTATGACATACTTATAGTAAAGTTTGCTGCTGTGTTTTGTTTTGTTACTTTGAACCTTTTGGCTTTTCTTCCTCTATAATTAAGGTTTTATCTATTAGTCTGGATCTTGGTTTATAGCTATGCCAAATCACCTACTAATCAAGCACTATCCAATGTTTTCAATATAATATATAGATATAGATATAGATATAGATATAGATATAGATATATATCTATATCTATATCTATATCTATATATATACATGAGGAACACTCAATGATGAGAAAAAACTCCTTGTTGTATCTCTGTAAGCTTGTTAAACGCACACAAATTAAACTTGTAGCAGAAACCATGTCCTCTTTAGTTTTCAACAAAAAAATAAATAAATCTTTGGATAAAATACAGGTGAAATAAGCATGAGCTGAAGCGCAGCTGCTGCAGACTCAAAAGATCCCACAGAGTAAACCACGGGGTCAGACGCATCCTACTTACCGTCAGGTACACAGCAGAGTAAACACTCAGTGAAGCATCCTTGGATGGGAACGACCGGCGTGCATTCTCCACAACAATGGGATTTCCAGTGCAAATGTTTCCGTTGACAATAAACTGGTGATTGAACCGACACTCTGTGCCGGTGTAATTGGGCTTGCAGACAGACAGGAAGTAGGGCGAGAGGCCTCCGGTCACTACCTGGCCTGCATTCACGAAGATGTCTGTGGCAAACAGGCCGAAAGCAAACACACCTGGGAGACGGGAGCAGATATGAGCGTGTAAAAACTCACAGAACTAAAACAAAATGAAACAAACAACAAACTTTAGCAGCATTTGCATCAGTTTTGTTTTGAGTTAATTTGGGTTCTAATTATCCAAACCACAGAACCACCAGATGAGCTCCAAATTTATGAAAAACAGTATTATTATTAGCATTTTTCACAATTACATTTCATGCTTTTCTACACCTAAAGTTAATGAATTTTTAGCCTTTTTAGTCAAAAATTTGCACTGAATTTCATTTCAGATACTTCTACAATAGTAGGAACAGACAGAACTTTTAGGTAATGGGATAGGTAATAGTAAAGTCTGTAAATATTAAAATGTTCATATAGTTTTAACAGTTTTAATGTCTTTTCTATGTGTATTCATGCCTGGGAAATGTTTAATTCAATTCTATAATTTTCCAGACTGTTTGGGAACTCTGTGTAACCTCAGTGAGATGATGTTTTGCTAACACACTCCACTCTCACTAATCTATTTGGCAAGGACGGCTCAGAATGCACAGAGATTAGCTCAACTAAGACTGTATGCACAGGCTTACTTCTCTTAAAAATCGGTGCGACTACGTATCAGGCGGGGGCTTTTTCATTGAGAACTTGGATTATGTAGGTAATCGCTCCACTGAATACGCCACAGTGTTTCCTGACTGAAGAAGCACTGAAGCAGACCAGTGAATGCAAATACTCATTCTCCTGGTTAACAGATGCAATATGGAGGTGATCAAACAGAGACGGGGCATTTATTTTAATCTAGCTATCAGCATTTACAAATGCATCACAAAAAAGAGAGAAATATGTTCTATTAGCAAAAAGTAAAAAGTGAGAATGGAGCAGAGAAGAAAACAGAGACAGAAGGGGGGGAAAAAATCAGGATTTAATATGAATGATTGCACTGACACTTTCAGCCCACCAACCCTGACCAGTGTCTGTGTCTGCTTTCCGTTTGCTGTGAAATATGGCTGCTGATTATCTAGCCTGCTTAGCCATGAAATTACTGTCCTTTGTATTGTCATCCAGGCTTTGGGTGTAGGGTGGTTGCTCAGCGCATGTGTATGAGTGTGTGAAGGGGTGTCTGCGAGGGGAACGGGGACTGTGTGAAGGGCATCGGGGGAAACAGAGAAGGGGGATTAGAGCGAGAGGGGAGCACATGGGAGAGGTAGAGAACAGGAGCCGAAAAGCCTCAGTGAGCCTTTAAATCGGAGAAATTACTCAATAAAAAAGATGGAAGTATAATTTAAGTGACCTGTCTGAAGACTATTTCAGGACTGGTTAGCTAATTGAAGGGGTGTTATTTAAAGGGCGAGAAATATGGTTTGAAAAGTACAAGGAAAATCCAAAAGATCTTCAATCACTTGGCAGAGTTTTGCTAAATCTTAGAGCTGAAATAAAGAAAATGGAACAGTGGAGATAGAATAATTTATTGAAACTAATTACCATTAAAGATGCAAAAAGTAGTTCAAAGCTAGATAACTGTGTACATGTTAGCCATAACTATTTAGATAATAATGAGTATTTCTCTTAATTTGTTTTTTTAAATACTGACAATATTTGAACTAGTATTTACTTTTCTGCAGCTATGTATAGGGGAAAGTATATTAATGAAAATATAACTGGAAAGCATTTTAATTAGGTAATTTGATTTGGAATTGAAACTCGTCCAGAAAGATGCTTCAGGTTTTTATTTGTATTATTGTGAAAAAATACCCCAAATTCTTTTTTTATTTTTTATTTTTATTGAATATTACACAAACCCAATACCCTAAAGAGATTTTTTTTTTTTTTTTACACAAAAATCTTGTTATATGCATGTTATAGCCTACCAAATCATGGGAGAGAGTGCTGATGTTGCAAGTTGTCCAATAACTATCAATGGAAAGTTATGAGGGAGGAAAAACTGCGGTAGAAAAAGTTACACAAGTAACAGGGATAACTTTAGCTAAGAGAATTGCTGGAGGAGATAAACGAGGCATGGACCCTAAACTCAACAACTCAAACCCACCGCAGCAGTGGCACAAGCTGATCACCTCCGTTCAGCACCACAATGATCCAATCAATTCATGGAAAAGAACTGCAAAGTATATTGAGCTTATATGTTCCATGGGCACATCTTATACCTTGTTTAGGTGAGGTTTTGCTACGTGTAATTTATTTTATTTTTTAATAGAAATGCTTGAGTAAACAAGAAATAAGAAAATAAAGCCAGTAGCCTTGAGGTAAATCAAGTTTTTATCCATAATTACTTTCTTCACTACAACCTCACACTAATTAGAGGAAAATAAAATATTCCCTTTAAAAGCTGAACACTTTTAAGACAAGGTTAAGGGTTTTGCAAGGAACTGTTAATAATTGTACTTCTTAACTGACCATTTTCCAAATCTGACCCATCTTAACTACAGTGATTTACTTCCAAACTGAATGTATTTGTACAAGTAAAGTTTGCTGAACAAGAACATGTGCAGATCCAGTCCACTAACCCTTGAAACGAGTGGACTCAGACAACGAGACGTGCCGATGCTCTTACCTATAAAGCGTATGATGCGGCGAATAAGCGGGTTGAGGTAACAACAGTCTCCTGTCACTATCGTTTTCTCCTGGGCAAGGAGAGCTTCCCTTGTTGATTTCATCACGTACATGGACACTTCCCCGATGAAGATCTACATGAGTTTAGAAAATAGCCAAAGGAAAGAAACAGAGAATCAGAGGTCAAGAGGCAAACAGAAAGGGACACAAACAAGGCTCAACAAAGAGCAAAACTCTTGGCATACTATGAAAAATCATCAGGACATTTTGTCCCGGCTTGGCCTGTGTTCATAAACGAGTGTGTTCCAATGCAGCCTTTCTTCAGGTCCATTATGGAGTGGACATTACATCAGGGCTAATGGAGAAACTGCTGCTGGACACACGAAATGGAACTTGCTGAATGCCGCCTTGGGTGGTGAACGCTGTTACAGAATATATGTGTGTTTTAAAAGGAGGCTGTGGATGCAGTTATTACATATTAGCACAACATTTGTTGCCTTGCTATTATATTTGTTTGTTTTCTAAAAGAGTTTGTTTGGCGCTGCAGGACACTTGCATTTTTTTCCGCCCCTTTCTGTCTTGTGAATGTTTTCTTCCATCTACAAGGAAGAAATGATGTGTGAATGCTGATAAAAATGAATAAAAACATCCCTAAAAATTCTGAGTGTTTTGGAAAAGTATTCACATCCCTTGGACTTTTTACATTTCAATGCCACGCAAAAGAAAACTTCAATGGATTTTATTAGACAGGTCAACACAAAGTAATGGAATACTGGAAAGTAGAAGAAAAATTAAATATGGTGTTCAAGATCTTTAATAAATAAAAATTGTGCAAGTATGAACTGCATTTGTGTTCACTCCCTCTCATTATCCATACTTTTTAGAACCACATTTTGCTTTTATTACAGCTTCAATTCTTATGAGTTATTTCGTAAGTTTGGAAACATAGAAACTGAGCATTTTGCTCCTCCTGGAAAATATCTCATAGCTTATTTCTGGACAGAGTGTGTCTGTGAACAGCAGGTTTTTAATCTTACCAAAGTTTCTCAATTGGATTTAGGTTTCCACACAACCATGCCACTGGTTTATACCAACTCCTATTTATAAAACATAATAAAACAGCACAACATATAATACAATCCAGTGAAATTTGTGGCTGCAAGATAGTAAAATATGAAAAGGTTTAAAAGATAGAAATACTTCTTGCAAATTGTACATAAAACCATTGCCAAGCCTACATGAAGAAGTCATGTTATGAATCATGACTCAAAAAAAAAAACTGATTACATTTATGATTCTGAGTCAGTTGAGCATTAACAAAAAGCACCAACAACAACTTTAGTGAAATCGTCCTCTAAGCATTTTAGTACTTCATACTTGGCACATGAGTTTGTTATTTCCAGCTGGTGACGTTAACATTTCCAAACAGCCACATCTTGCCTTAAAGTGTCTGTATCACTGGAATTTGCTTCCCTATTGCAAAGGTCAGGTACTACTGCATGACTGCATTGTTACATCCAATGTTAACTCCCCTTTCCTTTCTAGAAATGTCATGGAAACTGACTGAAAACGACCATCGGCATGAATCGTTTCAGACGCCAAGGAACAACTCGGAGTTCAACTGACAAAATGATGTTTGAGCAGAAAATGAAAAGGTTAAACAGTATCTTTGCAGTAAAAAAAATATAAAAATACTGAATTTTAGGGGCGTGCTGTGGTGGCGCAGGGGTTTAGCACGCCCCACGTTTGGAGGCCTTAGTCCTCGACGCGGACGTCGCGGGTTCAACTCCCGATCCCGGCGACCTTTGCCGCATGTCTTCCCCTTCTCCTTCCCCCTTCCTGTCAGCCTACTGTCATGGAAAATGCGAGCCACTAGCGCCGCAAAAAACTCTTCGGAGAAAAAAAATAAAATAAAAAAATACAGAATTTTAGTGTGCAGTATTTTAAGGCTGTGAAACGTTTAATTCGATAAAATGTCTGTGCTGAATCCAGTTTGTATCCAGTTTGTCCATTTCCTGTGCAGAACTGTTGCCTTCAGCCCATCGAAGACAAGAAGCTTTTACTCATCGCCAGTTTCAACTATGGCATTTCAAATTCAGCTCCAACGTTAAAAAGAGCCTGTGGTCAATTCTTCAGTTTCAAGGATTGTGATAAGTTGTGTATCCATTCTTTAGATCTATCTCTAGGGTTAATGAGTAATAGTCCAAAATAATGTGCATATATTTCTGACATATAGACACTAAATATATGCTACAAAATATGTAAAGCTGAATTTATCATAGAAAAACAACATGTCAAATGACCTAATTAGCAAATCAATATTAATTAGGTGTAGTAAAGAACTCTACTTGTCAAAATTAATTAAATCCACAATAAATCGTTGACAAGCTGCTTGCTACACGGTTAGCATCTTGTTTATACAGGAACTGTTTGCTAATTCATACATTTTAAACATAGAAACTCTTAATCTAATATATGTATAAATATAAAATGCAGTTCACATTGTTTAATTTTTTGCAGAAATGTTGCACGCATTATGGATTGAATGTCTGCTGATGACTTGCTGTGGTTTGCAACTAATTTGATTCTGGTACAGTTAAGCCCAAAATGTTTCATATCATTTGGAGATTTAGATTTAAAATTATTTTTATTCAAATAAAGTAATAAAACAAATGGCAAAGATCAGTTTTGAAAAAAGATATATCTTTTTATGTACATATATGTACTTAAATAATTGTATTTACACTTGATCAAAACATGTCGTGCCAAACATTTATACCTTTTTCGATAATCCACCATAGGAATATTTTTGGGAATATTAAAGACTTGTTTATATTTTGTTACATTCCATGCAAGCCAGTTGATTCAGGTGACTTAAAGTATGGAAAGGTTATGCAGAAAAATATATAGAATTTCTTTTCCAAAAATAGACAAGGATTAAAAAATAATAAACTGTCACTGCCATTCCCATGCTGGGATATGTTTTTTTTTTGTTTTTTTTCTTACAAAACTCCAACAGCCTGTCATGGGATCACTGCTTTCTCAAAAATGTCAACTGTTTTTCTGCTGGACCTGCATTTTTTCATGAACAACACCGTTCTATCCATCATTGTCTTGGCACCGAAGGGGACTGGACTGAGTTTCAGACACTTCTTCACGACTGAGCAAGTTTATAGACTACTGCTTGAATTCGACCTATCTAACCTCCACAGATCCTCGATGGTCCAGCCATGTGGAAAATTCTGCTTAAATTACTGCGCCTGTACTAATTGGCTAGCATCTCAGCCCTGTCGTTGTTCATTTTTATTGGCCGCTTCTTTGTTTTGTAAGACAAGTGGAAACAGATTTAAATGTACAGCCTCAGGTTCAATCTATACACCATTATAACCCACAGAGGGCACAACTTAAAAAGTTCAGGGTATTCACACATGGCTAAGGGACCTTTTCATGCAAATAGCAGGGAAGGATGACAGAAGTGTAAAAAAAATGATAGAGAATCAGTAATAAGAAGATTTAGATTGCTAATAAAGAATTTTTATTTAAAACCAAAAACAGATTCACTTTCCGAGCAAAAGAAGGAACTGTGACACTGATGAAAACTATCTGAAAGGATCAATATGTGATGCACTGTGGATTGCTGACTCATGGTAACACTTAGCTTTAGGCAGAAAACTCAAGCAACGTGATGCGTTTTATTTGTGGCACAAGGATTGCAATGGCACATTAGATAAGCACAACCATAGCAGCACTTTCTAGGGCCTTAAAGCATCAAAAAGATAATGACAATGAGCAATTATAAGCACTTGAGACACAAAGAAGCATATGGACTGTAATATCTTATTGCAAAAGAACAGGTGGTGTGTGTCTAGGAATCAGACAGCTTTAACAATTACAACCATGATTAAGTGCTTCTTTGAAATGAGTGCGGCGGCTGTCTGCTGAGAAAGAGGTGAAACCTGATATAAGGAAATGTGACAAAGTATACAACTGAACGTTCATCATCTTCATCTTTCCTTAGATGAACATGAAATTAATGAAAAGAATAGCACTGGATAGAAAATGTAAAACAAAACACTTCTGTTTGTAAAGCTGATACAAAGGGTCCCACCATTATGTTTATACAATTTTGTAGAAATTACAGGATGTGTTTTCAAGCTTTCTGAACTGCCTGTATGTCATAAGTACAGACTTTAACATCTTTCAGGGCTTTCAAGACTTTTAAAGTGCAAGTAAACATCTTCCCTGTGATTGCATGGCAGATATTTTTCAATAGTATTCAACATGATTTTAATTTGAAAGCTCTAAAAACCTATTATAATAAAAGTATCTGATGATAGAAAGCAGGTAATGAGCTAACTGGTAGGTGGATGGGACAAACGGACGGGTGGACAGATGCATGCATTTGACAGTGGGTTAGAGAATAAAGTCTGAAATATGTTTTATTACGTTATTTTCTTTGCCATACTTAATAAGACTTGTACAATCATTCTATCAAAGCTCACACTCAGACTTTTTAGAAACTCTGTTTTGTACTGAGGTCTAAGCACTATTAGCAGAAAGGTCACTTATAAATATTTAAATAAAGAAAATATTTAATTCTTTACTTGTCAATAGAAATGTATTGACCATAAAAAATTATTTTCTTAAAAAAAAAAAGAAAAAAAAAAGCAACAACAAAAACTAAATCCTAAACAGAGTCTCTGAAGTAAACCCAAGGGTGCTGAAGAAGCTCCTCATATCAGTGACACACAAACAATTATTTTCTCCACAGAAAATAAAGTGGCTACGCTTCACATGCCACCACCACATACAGCACACTATTGCCAGCCGGATATATAATTCTTCCAATTTCCGTTAAATTGCCAAGCCGACCCAAAGAGTTACCTCATTCAGTCTTCACTCTTTGTTGATCTGCACCAATTTTTGAAAAGTTATATGCTTGGTTGTATCAGAGCTACAAAGATGGACCGAGAATAAACAGTGCAATCTGTTTCACAACTGATCTCTTCTAATCGTAACATAACATGTGGGTGTTTTTATTTTTTATTTATTAATTTTTTTCATGATGCAATAAACATTTATTAAATACACACAAAGTAGACTATTTTTAATCCCAAAATCAACATTAATGAACTGAAATAAAAAGTGAAAATGTGTCATCTTATTCCATTATACTAATTAATATACTTTAGATAAACAAAACAACCTTAAGTTGAAGAAACTTTTTAAATCCTTATCAAGATTAATACTGTCACCAGTTTAAACAATGTTAATACACTTGCATAACACACTCTTGCAAACGTATGTGGTCTGCTTTGACTCACATTACTTCACATGCTTATCACTATAAAACTGGAGAAATTAATCAAACAAACAAACACAAAAATGGACAGAAATCCAGTCATGATGTCTGGATTAAAGCGTAAGAATGGAGCAACACTGCCACCTGGTGGCTAACTGCTGCAAATTTCACAGGTGGTGTTTTTAACCAACAGTCTTTTGACATGGGAAAAGATTATCAACATTAATAATTACAAGTGTCAAGATCAACAAGAAAATTAACACAAAAATATAAAGGGGGCATCATTTAGCATGGGAACAAAAATAATAGACAAAAATTAAAAGAGAAACAAATGTAAGAGGTTATCTTGCTTGAAAAAGACTTGGATTATCAGCATTTGCTGCCAGATACCACATAAATTTTTCTATGCAACGATCGGTTGAGGAAGCAGCATCATTGCTAATGACCGAAAGATGCTGAGCACATTGATGAAGATGGCCGACTCTGTGTGGGAGACCGCACTGGAGTCTCTACAACTCAACGTTTCAAGGTAAGTATTTGTAAACACCATCCATGCAAAAAGTCATTTGAAATGCTTTCAAAAAATAATTAATGAGGTAGGAACTCTGTAAAATATGAAAATGCTAATTCAAAATAGATGCATAACATTTAACATTTATTTAAAAACACAGATTTAAAGAAACTAATGGTTTCTACATATCTCAGATTTTCAAATGAGCATTTTAAAGAAATGGTTCATCCCCTTGCTTAGGTTTGTTCCTGAGTAAACAGATCTCTCATGACCTGGGTGATTAAAAATACTTTTACAACAATCAAAAAATAAAATCATGTACTAGAATTCTTTGTATCTTGTTTTGCAAGAAATATTTTTAAATTAAAGACTTTATTAAATGACAAAAGTCAGTCTATAATGATGTATCGGTTTGTTGTAGGCTCTGTTATCTGTAGCCTCATTGAATCTAGTTCAATGCTAATCTCAATCTTTGCATTTTTGGGACCAAAACGTTCTTTTCTGGAATTAGCTGGAGACAATTCTGATCCATTTACTAATTTATAATATTGACACATCTACGCTGTGGCTGCAGTGGACTGTGGTCATGAGGTGAAGCAGGAATAAAAAGTTATCCATCTTCAAGTTACCATAATCAGAGCTAGAGGAAGCTGATAGAGATTAAATGACGGTGGCCTAAAGATCTAAAGCTCTACATGGGATCTGTTTTTTCTAAGTTTTGAAATTACTAAAGTAGCCCAAAGCTGCCAAGAAAGAGGAGTGTGCAATTGCTGAAAGAAACTCAGCAAAAAAGACCAAAAGGAGTGTTTGTTAGAGTAAAGCTTCACACCTCACAGCTGCAATTACCAGCAAATGTTTTGCTCAAAATAAAGATTAGGCCCAAACTTCAGGATATGACCAGGCTAGTGCAATTTCATTTCTTCTTGTTTTATGATGAATGGTTTCATAACTTTAACAGGGTAGAAAGTGCTGACTTTATAATTTTTCTTAAAGAATATTTTAAAATTAATGTCAATAACTGCTGACCTTTAAAAACAGTGTTGTACTTGTGGCATTCCTTTCTATTTTCTAATATTTTCTAGTGTGCTGAAAGTCATGTGTTATGTAGATCAAAACATGGGAAAGGAAAGGAGAATTGGGAAAACACCAAGTCCAGGCATGTCTTTGAGATATGTGTATGGGTTTGATGCACTGACACACATATGTCAGTGCATATATGCACTGTTCTGCTGTTCAGAACAGTGCATGGGCACTGGGATCAAGTGTGTGGAATTCCCAATGTTCAATTGTGTTAGAATGAGGTTTTGCTGTGCTGCCAACATCCCATTTTATTTACCGTATTTTCTGGACTATAAAGCGCACCTCACTACAAGCCGCACCACACAGTTTTTTGTTTTGTTTTTGTTTGTTTTTTTAAAAAAACTGGAAACGTACATATATAAGCCAATGGTATCTCCGCCGCTCTTGGTTTTCCATAAGGACCCAGCAGAGGACTGCGTCCTTAATAAATTTACTATTAAGGACACAGCCCTGCGTCTCTAACGCCGAACCATGGATTCGTTCACGACGAGCTTACGTGCAGCTGCTATCGATCTGGCAGAAGGCCTACAGATCGATAACCTTCAACTTAAAACCTGCATCATATAAACTTCTTCGTGTTCCCATGATGAGGGGGTATGTGTTTGAAAACATTTCTCCATCGTGACTGCTGCTAGCATGTGCTTGTTCTAAAAGAAAATGAGCACTTTCCCCTTTGATTTCCAATTTTGACTTCCAATGATTCACTTCCTGCTAAGGAGCCCCCTAGCGGTTGAAGAAATATCCACAGATAAGCCGCACCGGGCCGCATGGTTCAAAGTGTGGGGAAAGTCAGAAAAATGCTGTATTTTCTTTATATCTAAGAATAGCAGACAGTCTATTGATAGCCCGCTTCTGTCATTACTAAGTGGCCACACGTGTTTACATAATTAGCAGCCCAATTAATCAAAATGTAATTGATTATGCTCAACTGCTCAATGCTCAATTTCGCTCTCATTTTCAAGCATCTGGCATACTGAAGTGAGAAAGCCATCATTTTAGCAGAGCACAGCTTGGAAATAAGTAATGCTATTAATAGTTAATAGTATTACTATTAGATAAAGCAGGTAGGTTACTGAATTATTTAATAGATTTGTCACAATTTCATTAATTCTGCAGCAGTGGTGAATACTTTCAAGATACATAGCAACTGAGAGCTGTTGGGCTAATGTGACGGGATTTTTTTTTTTATACGTGTTCAAGAAAACTTTTTATCATGTTATACTGTTATTCCCTCACCAAAAACATACCTGTAGTGTTGCTTTGATTCTTTCAAGCATGTTTGAGAAATCCTTTAATCTCCCATGGAAACCATCCAAGGGTGCCTGAACGTGTGATCTCCCAAAGCACCAACTATTTCCACAAAGCTCCTCCGTGGAGCTGGAGCCTCCAGCTGAGCTTCCACCTCACAGAGCACCTCCCGCTCGCCTTCTCCTCATAGTTCCTCTAGACTAGTGGCAGCAGCAATTACAGAACACCTGGTGAAACTATGTGTCTGCTGAGCTTATCATACTGTTACGACTGGCATCATCAACTTAATTATGCAAATATGAGTGTGCAGGTGCCTGTCTCTGATTGGTTCCCAGAAGACGACGGAGACGTCCAATTGGTGGCATCCCAGAGGTGACTGACATAAAACCTGCTGAGACGGACTTCCTGCCATCCATCCTCAGCTCATCTCAACCGACCACACTGTTTGTTTGTTAACACCATCTAAAGTTCTGGAAATGTAGGAGTGAGCTGCCATTTATGTTTCCTTAGTTTTCTCATGCTTTTCTTAGTTAGGGAGGTACGTTTTTGTCATTTGGTTTATTTACTTTCAATTAGGTAAGTTGATTAATGTTCAGATAGTTTCCTTTTGTTTGTTGTTTTTGGCATTAGAGCTCACTCTGAAGCCATATGCTCCACTTGTAACATCTTAATCAAAAATGCATCTTTTTAAAATAAATAACATAAAATGTTCAACTCTGCTTGGGATCTGAAGAGGATGGATCCTTCATGTTCTGATCTGGCCACCTCTAGAAGGGTCATAATACCAACTACATCTCACTGCAGTGGTCATAAACAGCATCATTGACAAGCATTACTCTGATGATGTGTTGAAGGGGGAGTGTTGGAAATAGTAGGAGCTTCTTAAAGAGACAGAGGTCAGTTTTAAGGCGCAACCAAAACTTGAAATTGTGGTAAAACAATAAAAAGAAAAAACAATCAAGGCACCACATGCATTTAATCTGTAATACAAAATATAACAAAGCCATAAATATGACAATTATCACAGAACAACTTTAGAAGATTTTTTTTACTCACTATAACAGTGGGAGCAGCAGCGACCACGCAGTAGAGGATGAGGGGAGGGACGAAACTGGACTCCTCAGTGCCGGGGTATGGCTTCATCAGCTCGGCGTCGTTACAGAAGAAGCCCTGCACGTGTACACTAAACAGGTCCGTGCACTCCATGTAGTAGGCCAGGAGCACGGTGCCAGACATGATGACGAGCTGCACAAAAAACATGTCGGGGCCAGATGGACGGAGAGAGCAGGAGAAAAGTGAAAGAGAGAGTTGTTAGCTTTTACTGCAAGTTAAGGCTGGTCTGATTCAGTTTTTAGGTTAAGAATCTGTTTTCTTGAACAGGGCTATTCGAGGCAGCTTCCTGAACGTTGCTCTTCTCTTCTCTCTGAGGTAATAAAGCAGATTTGAATCAAAACAACATAAATCCTCTAAAATTGTACATCTTTCTTCCTCTCTCTCCCCTTTTTTCCTCGATCACATGCTAACTCTTGTGATGCAAACCCCCCGCCCCCCCGCCTCCAAACCCTTCCACCCCCCACACACACAAACACACGCAAACCATCATCATCCCTTTCCACTTCCCTCCCTCACCCCCTCATCCTTTTATCCCACGATCATCATCTTTTTGTCTCTGGCCTCCTTTTGATGTGTTTTTCTAAACGCAGCTGCAGGCATCTTTCATTTATATAAATATATTTTGTTTATATATAGCTTCTTTAGTCACCGATAATGGACCGGCAGAGGAACAGAAGATGCACCACACTGCACAGAGGGGCTTTCAGTGATGTTTCTAAAAATCAGCTGCAGTCGTGCTTTTCATCCGATGATGTGCTGCAACTCTAGCCAATCGAAGAAGCCGTTTGGGTTAACGTCAAACAGGATAGATGAGACAATTTCATGCCATAGAGCTGCCAAAAGCACTCCATAAGTTAAGCAAGAAGAGAAGGATATCTGGTGACGGTGTTAAATGTATTTATAGTTTAGCACAATCTGTACACTGGACTGTAGAAAAGCAGAGAAAAGGTGTTGCATGAGGAGCTGAAAAAAATACATATTTACAATTTTAAACAGTGCAATAATAGAGGTCTGTGTAATTCTGAAAGAATGATCATGAAAGCAGTGTGTAGTACCTGTGTCCAACACTAAGTGTCACTGTCACTACAGAAACTGATTCAGTCATTAAGACAGATATCTGATTTTGTTGAAATTTACCAAAAATATTCAGTAGATTTCCCCAAGATTCATGTAACTAGTAAAAATATTGATAAAGGACATGTGGAAGTGGCACTGAAATAACTGGAACTCAAACTGTTGTCGGATGGGTCCACTACAGACCAGATTTTAACTTTTTGTTCTTTCTCTGCGTTTGTCTTTTTATAGAGGTATGCATGGCCAGGTGCTTCTAGTAAATTCTGTCTCTTTTTAGAAATGATTCATTAACAGAGCTATGGCTGCCATTAATCATGTGAATTCCCTCTGGTTTTCTTTCCCGTAGAAAGTACCCCTGGCTAAGGGCTTCTGTTTCTTTGCTGCGTCCGTTTCCTGAACTGAGCCACATAAGTTTTTCACTCCTGTCATCTCAGCCCATTTTCCTGCCATGGCAGATGCTTCTCAAACTGAACTGGCTCTACTGGAGGTTTCTTCCTGTTGAAAAAAATTAGCACATTCATGCTCATGATGACAAACTGCTGTAAAGTCAACGACAAAGTGCCATCAGCGGCTCATTTAAATTGATAACCTTTTCCCAATGTATCTTAAACGAATAGCTGTAACATTTAAACAACAAACTTGTGATTGCTTTAAACTATGCACATTTCTGCAACAAAGCATATCTTTAGTCAAGCCTTTGCTGTTTTTTTTATATAAAAGTATTTTAATTAGTTAACTTTATAGTAACAGTCTGCAGGAAGTCGTCTAGAATGTTGGTGTTCTGAGAAAACGTGTGTTGATGGTTATCAGTGTTGCATTGGCTCATCCAGTCTTTTAACAGATGGCTATGTTGTGGTGTCCAGGTGTGAATGTGTGTGTGGTGCATGCTTTATCTGTGTGTGTCTATGCAAATCTTTGCTTGCTAACAACATATTTTCTTCCAAATGATGCAGTGAGTGAAGCCATATTTTGAAAAGATCACATTGGTAGCTATTGCTCTGAATATCTGAAACATTTTAGTTGCACTCTACGAATAAGATGCTTATTTGAAAAAATATGAATTCATATAGTCTATGTACCGATAGTAAATTGTCACAAGTGTGCCCACAACCATCAGTAACAAGCAAATTAAATGTCAGATTAATAAAAATAATCTTGATGCTCTTCATGATTTTGAACACCTTTGCCAATAAGCTCCAACTATGCAAAAATACTTGTTATTCATAGTTTAAAATGCAAATTCCTTTGCTTCCCAAAATGCCATGTAATGCACTGCAGGAACGAAGAAGTGAGTCAGGCTTAAGGGGAAATGCATATTAAAAAGGCTCAGACAAGAGATCTACAAACAAAGTAAAGAATGTTGCAGCACTTTAAAAAAACAACTTGACCTAATGTTTTACTGTATATTATGGAGCTTTAAATGAAAAACATAGTTTGCTTGAAACTGCAACATCTGCCTTTGGGGAACAAAAATAATTCAAAATCAGGAAAATTCCAAGTTGGAAGACACAAGTCATCAGATGACCAAAATCAATTTTCTGCTTGATTGACTCCAGCCAATGACTGTCAGAGTCAGAGACTCAAAACTCAAGTCTTTTTTTTTTATGCTGATCACATTGCATTTTATTGTTATCTATGTACTCTGAACTATATTGCTAAAATGGCACTTAGTTATATTTCCCTGCACTATAAATCCCAGAAGCCTAAAAGGAACTAGTTAGCTACTTGACATGAGAAGCATCATCAGGCTGTTTCAAGTTGCCAATAAGGGCCTCGAGGGAAAAGCAATTTCTGTTTTTCCAGCTTCGACTGACTCTTCGGGTTCTCGTGTAAACAAGTCCGTGACAAAACACGTTTGGTCGTGAGTCAGTGCTATAATTACCTTTGGATAAAAATGTCAAAGTGTGGTAACACCAATGAACTGAAAATAGAGGTGCAGTCTAATCCCTGGCGGCTGCTTTCGCTTTTCTGTAGTCTTCCTGAGCTGGTTTTATATGACAGTTCTACACCTGAACAAATGTCTTTCTGCAGCTTAAAGTGTAACTTATAGGTCTATTAAATTCAGTCCTCAGCCCGCGTCATGCTGCATTAGCAAAGTGAACAGAAGACCAAAAAGACTGGCAGTCATAAAACTGTTCCACAGATATTCTTTAAATGTTAGAGTAAAACATGTACCTCGATATACAGTATCCTGTATATCATCAGAATACTGATACCTTGTCCAGATACCACAACGTATCTGGGCAAGGTGAATCCAGGACAAAACATTAAATTCCAAAAATAGTATATTAATCATAAAGCATCATGATAATAAGGTGTTGAACTAGCGAGTTTTCAAAACAATTTGGACAGTGATTATAACCCTTTTAATAAATTAGTCGGTCACACTTTGATCTGCCTAATTAAGTAGGTATGCTTGCAGCGTCAAAGAACATTTTTAGTTTTATACCACAAAACAAGCTTGAAATGATTTACTCTTTCCCAACAGAGTTCCAGAAACATTGTGAGGTTTTCTCTAGTTATATATTATTTGGATGATGGCAGTAAAGAACACTCCGACTTATTCCTCAGTTACAATCCCCCCCAGGCAAACAGGTTTACATTTATTAAAAAAATAAATAAATACATCTCTAAATAATTATGCATTTATTCTAATACTGAATTATTTAGAAGTCTGGCTGGCAGTTAAATTGAAAATTGAGCACAATTACCATCTTACCTTCTTTCTTTTCATCTTCAAACCCTTTTTTCAAAATTGTCCTCATTCAGCTCTATCCTACTTTTAATAACTTGCATAAAACAAATCTATCCTGAATTGTCACTTCCTCACATCATAAAGTCGGATAGAAAGATCTTACATAAATCCTGCACAAACTCTCAGTTTTTCAGTTCACTGTCAAGTTATGTTAGCAGACTAGAGAAGATGCTGACAGAAATAGGCATCCAACTCTAACCTGCCAACTACAGAGCCTGACATTACAGTTTTGATGTCAAGCTGAAGCAACATGAGAGCTCAAACTCTTTCGTATTTTCCTCAGCTTTTGCTAAATTTACTTTAATTCTAATGCTGTCTACCATATTAGAAATAAGCACCATTAAAATGAACAATGATTAAGATATTATTTTAAACCATTAACAAAAAGCAAAATCTGTTTGCAAAGTACAACTAGTGGAATAAAGTTTTTTTTTATTATTTAATTGAATTCTGCTCTATTCTTGGACACCATGTACCATATTCCTTTAGATTAAAAAAAACAACATCAGACAATTATTGGATGTTTTAGGCTTCAGATGGTTTCACAACTAATTTGAAATACAACAGCCTGTGCTGACAGCAGATTTTTATTGAAAGGAAGGAGAAACTCTCCACTTGTAGTCACTGCTGCATTTTCTGTCCAAACCATCAGCTTTAATTAGCCCATTTGTCGATCTGTACCTATCCAGAATGCAGTTACCTGATGGTAAATCCCATTGCTCAGCAGTGCAACCATGAAATAACTGATAAAAAAAAACCCATCATATTCTGTGAATTATTGTTGACTGTTTCCTAATTAAGTAGGTATGCTTGCCTACCTACTCCATGCTTTGGAGATGACAGACACGGTGATTTGACATGCTGGAAAATAAAATACTGAGCAAGATAAAAGAATATTAAACATTTTTAAAGGGTTCAGAAGCATACAACGCTTATTAAAAGTGCTCACCTCTTTGGCTGCTTTACCCTTTTTATTGCTTTTATAGATAAATTATAAATTTGACTGATTTGACAAAGAGAATTTACAAAACCTAATCGTTTGATATCAAAGTGAAAACTGATTTCTACAAAATAGTGACAAATTAAAATATTTAACATAAAATAAGTGACTGTATAAATATTCACCCACTTCAAGTCAGCATTTAGTGGAGGCACCTTTGTATGCAGTGACAGGTCGTCATGTCTCAATCGGACTTTCTCTTCTGGACGCTGCATTTATGCTCCATTCTTCCAGGCAAAACTGTGCAAGCTCCATTATGTGTCATAGAATCAGCAGACCTTTTTAAGTCCTGACACAAATTCTTGTCAGATTGAGGTCTTGGCTTTGACTGGGCCACTTCAGAACATTCACCATGTTAAATATCCTAAATCAATTTCTGTGTAGCTTTAGCTGGACGCTTCAGATCTTTGTCTTCCTGGGAAAAGGATGTTGTCCGTAGTTTTCTTTCTCACAAGATTTCTCTACAGTTTTGCTGCATTGATTTTACCCTCTTTATTTACCAACTTTCTAGGGCTTGCTGCTGAGAAGCATTCCCACAACATGATGCTGACACCACCATGCTTCACATTGAGGATGGCGTATTTGTGGTGATTGTTTTTGTTTGGTGTCCTCTGAGGAGCGTCTTGTCTGGTAGCTAAAAAGCTCCATGTTGGTCTCATCACCAAAGAACTTTCTTAAGATTCACCATCAATTTTCCCAAAGTTTTTTGGACCTGCTATGAGTGACTTTCTCATTGTAGAACTAAAATAGGTCAGTCACTTCAAAGAGGTTGAATATTTATGCAATCACTTATTTTATGGTAAGTATTTTCATTTACTTGTCATGATTTTACAGAAGGATTTTTATTTTTCCATTGAAGAGGGTTTTTTTTTGTAATATTTTGTCAAAAAAAACAAAATTGTGTCCATTATGTTTGATTTATAAAGGGAATAAAAAAGAAACACATCCAAGGTGGTGAGTACTTTTTCATAGGCACTGTATATTACCGACAATATAATGCTGTTTTAAGATGCTGCTTTAAAGCTTTTGTTTTTTAACAGAAATTTGACGAGTCTACTTTGACCCGTTTTTAACTAAATGTATGCTTGAAGCTTTGCACATTATGTAACTTCATGCAGAGTATATCCGTTTTCGCCTCCGTCTCTACAGATTGCCTTTTCAGATCTGCCTTTATTCATGTCAAATAAGCAATGTTTTACTTCCTTCCTGTTTATTTTTCCCCCTTCCACTCTGTCTTATCATTGCTTCTTATCCCCTGTGTTCCAGCTTCCCAGCAAACAGTTTTTTTCTTTTTCAGTAACATTGTTGCTTTGTATCTGACAGTGTGAGTTTCTTCATTGCAGCAGAATGTCATGGAAGCAAATTATAATCAGGATTTTAACAAACAGACGAAAAAGTTACACAAGTGGCATGTTCATGAATAACCATCTATTATGTCGCACAGCCCCTGGCACTGAGCTACATGTTCACTGCCGTATCCAATCAGGTTGTTTTCTTTTGGTCATGTGATGGAGGCATCCTTCTGCCTTCTTCTGTTTGTGACAGGAGGGAGAATAAAAAGGACAAAGACACAAGCAAAAAAAAGGAAAGAAACAGAAAAAGGAAAATGAGAGACGATTAAATTAAAATAAATCTTTTTAAAATATAGTTAAGCTATATTTAAAAGGAACAATCATTAGCTGTGGCGTTAAAGGAAGATGTTGGATATTACAGAGACATGAACCAAGAAAAGCTGGGAAATCCTGAAAAAATATAGAAAGCAGATATAGACACAGATCTATGACAACAAAATAATAAGATGGAGAGCAGAGGGTCATTCAAAACAGATCTTCATGTGTTTAGATCAAATGACATTAAATAGAGCCCTAAAATCTACTTGTCAATGTAAGTACAAATGACCTACAATATCTGTGCTATTTAAGCAACTATATTATGTTTGCATGTGTTTATGTTTGCAATAATAATGCAACTTTCACATTTGTATTGTGTCAATACTAATATAAAAGACTAATTACGTAGTATGTGATTCCTTCCATTCTAATCTACAAATGTATGCAGTTATATTACCTGACAGGGTCGGCCTTCCTGCTGAGCAACAAAGTACTTTCACAGCAGCAGAACGACTTTCATTTCCATTCTACATTATTGTGTTCAGATGTGCCTTTTGATAAGTTGGAAGAGTTTTGATCCACCATCTTATGGATGTGTGTATTAATGATATAGAGAATGAAGTTTAACTGTTCATGTCCAAAGCCTCTTTGATGCCTGCAGCACAGGAGACGCTTTTCAGAAACAATGGAAGATTTTTAACCTGAAACTAAATCAATTATCGTTAAAATATTTAATTAACTTTATGCTTCTACTACACAGTTTGAAATTTAAACATGCATCCACATTCACCGGCCACTTTTTTAGAGCTGGTTTATATCCTCTTTTGGCTTCAGAACTCGTTTGATTCTTCATCCACAGATTCAACAATATTCCCCTGATAATTTGATATATATTTACACTCAGCTTTGTGATACTATGCATCAATAACCAACAGAAGGTGTGTACATTTTGGAGATACATCAGAAGAAAATTAAGGAAAGCAGTCCACATTTGAAGTAATGTATATTAGGAGATGCTACTGTCCATAGTTTGGTTGAAAATAATTTTTCCCACCATCTTGAACCAGTCTTCCCATTCTCCTCTGATGTAAACAATGCATCCACAACATGTCCAAATTGATTAAAACCCCTTTCTTCTCCCATTCTGCTGCTCCTTTTTAAATTGAGCAAGTTGTCTAACAGCCAATAAGCTGCTGTGTGACTAGCTGATTTGCTATTTGTATTAGCAAGTAATTGTACCCAATAAAATGGGCCATTGAGAGCAACTTGACAAAACCTGCTCATAAAATCCTGGGTTTTGATTTCTTTTTATTGCCAAACGTTCTTCAAATACCTTCATTTTCTACAAACTAAGGTTTAATATCTCATAAAATATCTTCCCATAAAGTATTCATTATTAGTCTTGGAAGAGTTTCAGTGAAAAGCTGTGTAATAGCTTTTTACTTATTTGACGATATGAAGTAAAGAGCTTAGAATTCCCATGAAACAGAAATCACTGTGGCAGATGGAATTGCACAGCTCCATTTTGTTTTTAATCAAATAAATTAGACAAGCTTGTCTTCTCCTAAAATAATCTTTTGAGTAACAGAGGTCATCAACACCAGACATCGACTTGAATTTCTAACTAAAAACAAAAAAATAAAAACTCAACACCTAGATTAAAACGACAGTAAAAGAAGCACAATTATTGATTGAAATTGAAAAGCAATTTGCTTGAAAAGCAAGAATATGAGCTCTTTAGCACCAGGAAAACATAAAAAAAAAAAGATCTTTATGGCTGTACTCGATATTTAGATCCCCTCTTATCCAGCAGTAAAGTTGATCTGTTGGAGAGATTCAGCATCATATCTGTCTGAACCCCCCGAACACGCAGTTGGCAGCATTAAACAGAAAAGTGTTTATACATCAACAATGTAATTAGGGTTTTCCTTCAACTCCTTCCCAGTGACACATCCGTAAACAAACTGCAAAGCCATAATTAGCAAAGCCCAATTAAACATTTAATGTCAGGTTCTAGCCATGACATTGGAAAATTATCACATTGCACAGCAATAAGGAACAGCAATAGAGGATGATGCAATAAAAGAAATGTCATAAAGCCAAAAATTATTAAACATTTGTCTTATTAATTGATATTAAATATATTTATCTTGCTATTTTAACATATGTTGTGGTAAGACTTTTTTTTTTTTACTTTTTAGTTTCAGATGGAAAAATCTTTACAATGGGTCAAAAATAATAATAATGGGATGCAAATAAGAATCAATCAAAGGACTGAAAAAGCCAAATGAAAAAGTATTTATCCTCCCTACAAGTGTCTTCTGTTTGATGTTTTTGATGTTGAAGTTTTTCAGATCAACCAACTTTTATATGGCAAATAACCTCATTTTCAAAACTTCTTGATGATACAGTAATTCGACCAAACTGGTTTCAGCGCTTACTTCGTCCCAATTCTTTGTTTTTCTAACAGAGTCCTAACTCTGGTTCTAAACCCTGGTAACAACCCAGCATTAATTCAATGCAGGATATCAGGAAGGACCACTTTAAATCAGGATCAAGATCAAATCAAAACACTGTGAAGCATTCACAAAGACCTTTTGTTTCAAAAACAGCATTAATAAATTACATTTGTATTTAAAGAGGCTATGACTGTCTGATATTAAGGTCTGTTTGATATTCCAAACGTGTAAGTGTAACAGAAAAGCAAACACTGAATAAATTTATGAGGGGCCAAATGAGTGCTAATGTGAGTATAATATTAAAAGAAAGGGGAGAAGAAAGCCAAGTGTCCTGAGACATCTCTCTGATTAAGGACTTTCAGCTGAAACCATAATTAAATATGGATAGGCTGCAGAGCTCTCCCTCTCTCTCTCACACACACACACACACACACACACAGAAATAAACATTATGCTTTCCACTTTCTCTACTCATTTAGGCTCTGGTAAGTTGTGTATAATTCTCCTAAAAGAGGTCATTTGCAGTTACATAAATCCTCACTCAGACATACATATCTATTCTGCATCACTAGAGAATTGGAATAAAACAATAACAGTTTTTATTGGCTAGCAGTGAAATAAAGATGATCAGTATTAACATTGACCTGTTTTATTTTGAAAAATCAAAAGAGGAAATACTGCAGGACTACTGAGACAGAATTTAGACAAGGACATACTCTGCTTTAAACTTTAAATAACATTTTGAAGTAGCTTACAGTGCATTTTGTGATCTATCATGACAAAAGCTAATATATAAAAAAAATTGTATCACTGTATCACTTGTATCTCTAATTCAGTACAACCAAAAAGTCAGACTCTAATCCTCCTTTAAACACAACAACAAAAATAACCAATTTTGCAGCAGGTTTTCCACATAACCCAACAGTAAATGGGAACTTTGATAAGTTATGTCTCTCACTGAAAGGCTGCTACACTTCATCATGAATCCTCAATGCATCTACATGATCACATTTCTAAGAATCATATACATTGGACTTATCACTTGCACCCATGCACCCACACACAGCTTCTTACCTCTACAAAGATGAAACAGGGGATGATGGAGTAGCTGCGTAAAGTGTTGTGGGACGCCATCTTGTCTCCAAGGAGACTATGTGCTCTTAAAATTCAAAGGAGCTCACTCTGTGGAAGACATAAAAAACATCAAGTGTCAGCTGTCATGTGATTATATCACACACTTTCTAGCCATCGCAATCTGTTTTAGTGGAACTACCACTGTGATATTGATGTGCCACTTGGAAGAGAAGACCTATTACTATCAATACTTGATCAGTCACCTAGTCAATGAAATCTACCGGGTTTTCCTTCGTAGGATCCGATTAGCAGAACTTTTTTTTTTCTGTAAAATGTAGTAAATCCAAAAACTGCCACTTTGTGTGTCCTGTAAACATATCAGTCCATTTTTTTCATTAACTTTGCTTTTAGTGTTCAAAAAAGAATTGCGCTATAAGACAATAACAATGTAATGGGAAATTTTATTAATTTTTTTTTTGAGAATGTTGGCTTTGAGACTCAACGCGAATTTTAAGTCAGAAAACATATTTGTGGAAACGTTATTGAAAGGCTTTAAAGTGACACTTGCATTTCCACAGAAACTAATATACATGTGAAAAGATATTATTCCTAAATCAAATCAAATTTTATTTGTACAGCACATTTCAGCAACAAGGCAGTTCAAATTGCTTTACACAAAACACAGAAAACAACAAACATTAAACTTTTCCAAGTGCCGTCATTTACACATCAAATGTTGGTTAGTGTTTCATTCATTAAGATACAAAAGCAACTCGAAACAGCTGAGTTTTTAGTCTACATTCAACTCACTGTTGAATGTAGACTGTTACACAGTTTTCTGGGAGTTCTCAGTGTTTGGGATGCAGAGCAGACCAGAGCCAGAAGACCTGAGGGGTCTGGAAGGTAGATACAATAACAGCAGATCTTTAATGTATTGTGGTGCTAAACAGTTCAGTGATTTATAAACTAACAGTATTTGAAAGTCTATTCTCTGAGCTACAGGGAGCCAGTGTAGGACTTTAGAACCAGAGTGGTGTGCTTCCTGGTTTTAGTGAGAAAATAAAGCACAGCTTTTTGAAAAAGCCAGATTAATTGTGGGAATAGAGAATGTGTGGAAAAAAAGCTGGATTTGTGCTGGTTAGAGATGGTTAAATCTAACAGACTGGCTGCTATCCATCCATCCATCTATCCATTTTCTGTTCACCCTTGTCCCTAATGGGGTCGGGAGGTGCTGGTGCCTATCTAAAAATTACTGAGAAATTGATGTCCTTAATCGAGATCAAAATAACACAAGAAAACAAGTTTGAACTGAAAAACAACAATTGTGTTTACGTTTAGCAAAAACTAAGTCTTAATTTGAGGTTGATGGAACTGATTGTTTTCATGTCGTTTTGTAAAATAGGCAGGAATGTCTTCTTTCTGACTTGTATTGCTTTACCTTAGCGATAGATAAGAGGTCCCTGCTAACTTTAAAAGAAATGGATGGTTTTTAAAAGCTTAATTCCTAAAGATAAAAACATCTGATTACATTGTAATTACTTTTGATTTAAAGCTTTGACCCTCAGTCGATATTAAGTCGTCATGAATGTTTCATGAAGTTATAATTGCCTTTAATTGCCTATTAGGGAATAAAGTTCCTAATTTGAGCTTCTGTCGATTTACTGCACAATCCTGAATAATGAATGGAGTGAACACAGAATATATCAGCCTCTGCAGAACCTCTCTGCTGTAGAAAACAAACGTAATGTCACCAGTACAACCAGCAGAGGTGAAAATATATAAAGTCTTCAGTCCTACTGTTTGTACAGGCATGAATATCATTTTGGATTTCACAAGTGGTAGAAGAGAAAATTGGTCAGTTTTAATCTTAAACAAAACTTTTATTGCAAAAATAACCTGTAAAATGCAAAGATGGAAACACAGCATTTTCAAATGTGAACAATAAATGATGTACCTCCATTCACCAGGCAGATTTCCAGGTGGAGTGATTTGAGTGGTGATTGGCCTGACAATTAAAAATAACCTTTTCTTGTGTCTTTGAACGCACCGTGACTAAGTGGAACTGGAAACACTTTGTTGTGAATCAGTGAATACAGAGGACACAAGGTTAGTCATTTGAAGCATCTGCATTATGCTTAAATCAAAAGTCAGAAAAATAATAAAATCTGTAAAAAGCAACTGAAAGGACAGGGTTTTTTTGAGGTGGGGGGTTACAGAGAAGTTCAGGATGTTGTCCCAGCAGCCACTTTGAGTGCCTTTGATTTAAGTACAGCTTAATTTATAAGACTTATAATTTGAAATCAAGAGGCAAATATGAACTTTTCTGTTTGGTTTTGTGACTATCAAAAAATACTTTTCGGTGTGCATAGTTATAATTAAGAGAATATATTGTTTATTATAATGCACTTTCATACTTTGAAATATGCAAAACAAGTTTAAAAGTGTAAAAAAAAAAGGAAATCAGAATTATAAAGGAGAATGTAATTCTTTTAAGACAGACTTATTTGCAAATGTTTCCATTCAACAACATGTAGGACACTATTTGTACAACTTCTGTGATATATAACCTTTTCAGTTGTTGACAGATATTTATTTATCAACAAACATTTTCAATTCAGCCAGAACTTATAAAAATATTACTTTGTGAACTGCCAGATCTTGACCAAAATCAAACATGGCAACAAAATGAAATTGGTTTCTTGGTACAATACTAAAAAAATGTATGCAAGTTGATTTTCTTTGTGTGGCTGAAGGTTGTTTAATGCTTAAATCAAACTTCTTTTTTTTTTCTTTTTTTTTTGCAACAAAGCATTTCCAGAATGCTTTGGTGCTCAACCAGTAGTTCTGCTGCAGCAAGCTGTTAACTGGTTCTATAAAAGATTGAACTTGGTTTTCGTCAGATAGAGAGCCAGTTCAGAGTCATGTCATTACTTCAGTCAGAGGATGCCTTATGACAAGACTTTTAAGAATGAATAGTCCCATAAACACAAAACTGCTTTTTTAAACAAGAGTGAAAATGTATTCCACCAGTAATATTAAATAATGTCACTGTCCTGTTAAAACAGAAAACAATAATTCCATTCAATCATATTTTTAAATATATTGGTATTTAGTGATGTTAAACCAAAACTAAACATATTAAAATATTGCATAAAAAAGCCTGCAGCACATTAGGAAGTGGAATCAAGAACTATTATTTCACTGTTGTTGAATAACAGCTACTATTATTATTGTTGTGTAAAATTATTCCAGACTGAAACCAACGGTCTGCTAACTGAAAACCTCTCACGTTCACTGTGTCCAACTCCTGTGCCAATCTGAAACTAAACACTTCAATCTCCTTCAGTCACTACACCCTGACAGCCAGTATTGATGTTGGCAGGTCTAATCAGTCCCTAAGTGCCTGTCCCTAACCCATTTAACACTCCACAAAACCTGCTCAGGACTGCATTAGATGTCAAAAATCTGTTTGTTTCCCAGTACTTAAAGCAATTCGCTGGAGTTTCAGCAAAACAAATCTGTAAGTCTCAATGAAACACAAATTGAAGCGGAAGACTTTGGTCCCGCACGGATCATTCCTCTCTATTCTGTCTTCTAATCTATCCTTGTCTTCTCTTGAAGGAAGATCAGTGCAAACATTAACTTGCTGTTGTCACAGAGCCAGAGGAAACTCACTCTCCTTTTCAAGGAAGCGTCAACCTAGCAGATAGCTGTCGAGTGAATTTAAACTGAGGTTCCCTGTTTTATGGATGATGCTCTCACAGTTCTCTGAAACCGCAAGCATTCACCTGGAAAGTCTTGGACGCCTGAAGGAGCCTGCATGGCACCATAAAAATAGTTTTACCAAAAACCAATGCAATCCATCTCAATTCACTTTCAATGACCTCCTCAAACTCAGTGACACTTCATGTCAGCAGAAGGGAAAAACAATTGTTTGACTTATTTATTTTTTTATTGCGGTAAAAAGTCCACTAGAGTTAAATTAAATGACCATACTAATGAAATGTACTTTAAAAAAAAAAATCCAATACTACAACATGAGGGGTTTTTTTAGTGCTTCACTTTAGCTGCTAAAATGATTCACTTGTATTACCTGAAGCTTATATCAATGAAACTCCAACCACAATAAAATAATAATTAAGCACCTAAATCAGCCTGTTCTGAATTTCTCTGATCTCTCTGCAAAATCAGATTTTCTGCTTCATTCATTATATTATCTACTGGATGTTCACTGATATATTCACAACTAAAGCAGAATATTCTACTACATGATGTGAGTGGAAGAAAATGGGTTTTAAAATAAAAGTTTAAAGTCATTATATTATTTTTATGATGAGCTGTGTTGTTCGTATGTTAAACTCACATTTTGGAACTGTAGTCAAAGTTAAGGTGAGGTTTCATCAGACAGCAACACATGCAGCCACAGACTTTACTTTATTGAAACAAAAAGGTTTATGTCTGGAAGACCTAATCTTCAATCCAGACCTGAAGTATATATGAGGTTGTCACATGTGGAGTAAAAGCGATGCTTGGGAGAAATTTCTTCTTGGCAAACTCTTTAACACAAATCTGCAGTTTTTTTCATTTGTTTTGGAGAAACAGCCAGCTTTTGTAATTTCATTTTTTGCCTGTGTTTTCTCCAAATATTGGTGACTACTTTTATAGTCCTATACAATATGAATTACATATACATATTTATAAAATGAGGTACCCATGATCATTTGCAGCCTCTCTGTAAACTATAGCTTTAAATGGTAGCAGAAGCTGGTTTTAGATTCACCAGATTTATAATTGATGACAGTTGTGAATTCATGAAACTGAATGAGTAACGTATCAGAATTAAAAGAACACTTTTGAGTGCCACTCCAGTAAAAATACACTGACTCATGGGATTTTGAGTAAAAGCCAGTCTTCTATCATTGTAGTAACAAAAACGCTCAGACTTCTTTCTAATAAGGTCAACAGTCTGTGACTTCACACAAATTGTCCCTAAGCTGAATGTTTATAGAGTTACCCAACCAGTGAGAATTTCAAAGGGCTCTGACTGGAAGCCATATTATTAAAGTTAGCAGGGCAAAAGAAGTAGGTTCATTTTTTAATCTTTTCTTCAATATATGTCAATTTAGTTCCATCTTTATGCCACTCAATGGGAATCGACATTCTCATATTTTAAGCAACCCTTATCATGACATCACTCTGGAAACAATCTGAAACATGGTAGTATTATGATCTGGGATGTTTTCCATCAGCAGGGATTGAGGAGTTAAGAGTTGATGAGAAAATGTTTGAGTAATTGGTCATTGTGGAGGCAGACTTGTTAGAAGTCAGGGAGGCTTAGCCAGGAAGCAGAACAACAACAACCTTAAAAATGCAGCCTGAGCCACAAAGAAAAAGGTTAGATCAATGTGCATCTGTAGGCTTGTGTGGCCCAGTCAAAGTTCAGACCTGAAGCCAACTCAGAATCTGTGCCAAGACTTTAAAATTGATGTTCTCAATCCAATCTGACTGAACTTTAGTTATAAAAGAGTTTCTCAATCTGGGTTTCTCAATACTTCAAAAGAACTGCAGCTGTGATCGACAATACTGACTCAAGAGAGCAATCAAACATGGCTTCCAACACGAATAGAAGGTTTGAAGCTGCCCAAGCACCCAAACAAGCTGAAATGTGCTGGAAATTCACTTATCGATTACTCAAATGTTAAATCTGTTGAGTTCTCGTGTAAAAAGCCAAATATAAAACCTTGCAGGTTGACTTTTCATTTTTTCCTCTACCAAGGGTCAGAGTACAGAGGCAATGCATTTGAAGAAATATGGGAATGTGACAGTTTGACTGTGAACATGATGATTTCACCAGAGGCTCTGTGACAGATGATTCAAATAAAAAAAAAAAAGTTTAAAGGGCCCACACTCCATGTCAAACACTTTACACCACACTCGTTTATTTAGCACTCCGCAGACCAGCCTCACGGCTCAGAACAATTGGGCCTATAGTCACGGTAAGGGCCTAACACAATTTATCTTCTCCCGGAACCTCAAGACATTTTAAAAATATGCTCCAAAAATAATATCCAAGTAGAATTTTTATTCTAGTTCAGTGCCAGTTAATTACAGTCAGAAGTGACAAGATCAGATCATCTGCCCAGGGGCAAGCTCATCAAACGAGTAGCCCACAGGACTTGTCAGCACTCATCAGTATCTCCACAGACCACTCAGCTGTGATGGCTTTTTCTAGTTGTGACTGTGCTCTAATCAGAGACAGCAGGAGCTGGAAGTGAAATATTGAGCACAGAAATATTACATCTGAAAACCCATCTCCTGATCTCCAGTTGATTTTTTGTTCCTACAGAAAGATGGTGTCCGATTGAGAGTTGTTTACCTGCCACAGCAAGTTTGGCATAGAGTCGAAAATCAGAAGCTGGGTGTGAAAACCTCAAATAATTTTCTTCCATTGTCACATTCTTATCTTTATGTTGTCCTGGATTGAGCTAGAATTGCATTTTACTTAAACTACAGCACTTCTTGTGCTTTTACAAACAGGCTGGTGCGACTACTTTAAAACCTTTCCATTTCAATTTAAGGTTAAAAGTATAAAATGCTGCATCCACAGTAGGTAAAATCTTTGCAAAACAAAACAGACTGAAAAAGTAACATCTTATTTCACAGGTCCACAAACGCTGGTTCCCACCAACAGTAATTTGTTTTCTACACACAGTTTAGTTTTACCACTTGAGAATGAAAGAAGTAAGTTGTACCTTCCTACCCTCATTTCATCCATTTGCCATTTCATCCATATAAACAAACTGTTTCACACATTTACTTAACTACTGCTCATCAGTTAATTTCTCTTGTTAGATTTTTCTAAAATTATAGTAATCATTTTTGTCAGGACCAAAACTACTCTAAGAATGAATCAAAGTCTCAGAAAGATGACAAAAGATCCCAGAACAAGACTCAAAGCAGGCATCACCTGCCTTAGTTAAGATCAGTGTTAAAGATTCAACAATAAAAAATAGTCTAAGAAAAAACTGCATCTTAACATAAAGACTTGTCTCACATTTGCCTTAAAGACATCTTCATTAACCTCAAGACTTTTGTGAAAATATCCTGTTTACTGCAAAGATAAACGTGGAGCTTTTTGTAAGTTGTGCATCCCGTCACATCTGGTATAAAACTTGCATAATTTCAGAAAATCAAATAATTAAATATGGCGGCAGTAGAGTCATGGCATGGGGCTGATTTGCTGCTTTGCAATCTGAATTGATGGAAGCATAAACTCTGCTCTTTACCAGAAACTCCTGCAGGTAAGCGTTCAGTCAACAGTTTGTGAAGCTCAAGTGCACTCGAATTATGCAGCAGGAAAATGCTCTGAAGCACACCAGCAAGCCCACATCTGAATGGGTAAAAATGACCCACAAGATTAGTTTTGGAGTGCATAAAAATCCAATTGAGATGCTGTAGCATGACCTCAAGTAGACCATTTATATTTAAAAAAAACATCCAATGTGACTTAATTAGAACATATACGCAGAGAAGAGTGAGCCAAACTGCCCCTGCAGCAACTTGTTGCCAACTATTGCAATTTTTGCCAAGGGTGCCACAATCAGCAATTCTACTTCAGTGCAAAATTGACACCGATGGCAGATTTAAGTGCAAAGTAAACTTTTAATTTCACCAACATGTTTCTTCTGACAGGAAGAAACTTTGACGTTTCGGAGTGGTCCGCCCAAACACAAATTAAATCTGACAGATAATCTGTGCAGGGAACTAAAGATTAGGGTCATGACAAAGAGAGCTTCCAACTGAACAAATATCAGTGGAAACACATAAAAACTGCTCAGTAATTATAAGAAGGGTACGAAAAGGGAACACTCTTTTTCATATTGCTTCAGGTGTTGTATCTTTTGAGAGATGCCCATCTCATTAAACAAACATCAGAACCAAAGCTGCCTTTTTGATGTTTCTAATAAACTCGGATGTTTGTGTTGTAATTTTTTGAAGCCACTGACAATTGAGAGGAGGAAATTTGCTTTCTTTTTTGGTACCTATTTGCAATGTTTTGTGTATTGTATCAACAGTCTTTTGTTCTTCAGCTCTCAAGCTGATTTTCAGTTTCTTGATTTTTACTACAAAGCCTTGGAAAAATATTGCCTGCAAACAGTGCAATTGTTCAGCAGTTGATATTCAGCTACAATGAAACTCAAGGAGGTTTTTGGATGCGCAAACACTCTAGCTGTCACCAGATAGTAAATATGCACTTTCCAGCTTGTTGAGAAAAAGATTCATACATAACAGGATATGCAGATCTCATTTTTCTTTTGCTTCTTCCCTCCTCTTCTGCTGACTGCACAACAGCTTCCTGAGACTGAAACAGTAAAGTCCCATGGCTAACACTCTTGCCAACAGAGAATCTTTGGCGCTAAAAATAGTTTTCAATCCTCCCTAGTAGCACTTTTTAAAGTGCTCCATGGGAATTATTTTTTTTCATACTGTAAAGTCATTGCTTTTCTTTCAAAGCCAACATCTGACGAAACCAGAATCTAAATATCATCCTGGGATAGAATAGTCACAATCTTCCATGATACAATATTTTAGAGAACTGCAGTTGCAAGCTGTCTCTAACATCCTAAAAGAATACAGACATGCACATATATGCAAGTGAAAGTTAACATAAAAGATAACCTCCTTCTTTCCAATCCATTCTCCCCAAGGTGTTATACATAAGACAGAACACTGAATTCAATCAGGTATGCGGAGCGGGATGAGCAAATTGAGAAACAGAAAGTACAAGAGTTGGGACAAAAAAAGGACACAGAGAATTAGAGATAAAAAACTGAAAACTTGTATAGTTTTATTTGGTGAGAAACTTATCCTGTTGTATGTTCAGAGGCTTGTCTTTATCAATGGTTTTACTAAGTTTACTAAACTGATTGACCATAACATTATGAAGATTTGCCCAAAAGCTTGCTGGTCCCATTTGGTCGCAAATCAGCCCTGACCCTTGGTAGCAAAGACTCCACCAGACCCCTGAAGGTGTGCTGTGGTGTCTGGCACCAACATGTAAGCAGCAGATCTTTTAAGTCCTGGAAGCTGAAAGCTGGGCTCTCCAAGGATCAGAGTAGTTTATCCAGCACATCCACAGATGCTCCACTGGAGACCTTAAAAACCAAGTCAACACCTCAAGATTGTTGTTCTTCTCTTAGATCATTCCTGAAATATATTTGCTTTCATAGAAAAAGACGAGGTAAAAAAAGAACATCCACATGAGAAGCAAAACTTAAGATTTCCCAGCATCACACAGGTTCTAATGGCCTGTAGAAATTTGCAGAAATCCAAACTATTAATCCATTTCTCCGTAGTCTATACACAGATAGAAGTACCTGCTTTGCTCATTCAAACACCTAGGGAAATTTTTGATTGGCCAATTTTCTCGTAACTATGCTTCTTAGCAATATATATTTATATTATTAAAAAGCCAGTTTTTTCCTTAAAAATGCCTCATCTGTAAGGAAGATGTCAAATCCTCTACCATTGCCTCTCTGACAATGCAAAACCATGACTCTTGTTCATTGGACTGGTTCATTGGCAGTTTAAAGAAACAAGATATAGTGTTAATTTTATGTATTTATTAACCAGTAAGGGCCTCAGCACTGCATAGAAGAATCATACATAGCCACAACAGCCTCATTAAGGCCACCACCTTGGTAACACACTGTTGTGTTGCTCCACTCTGCTGCTGCAACTTGGTTTTGCCCACCACCAGCTGAAAGCTGCAGTAAGGAATGAGCCCTTCCCAGATTAGTCAAATGTGGCATGCTTGAAGAAGACATCAGGCGCCTGACTGTCAGTACCAGGTGTACCAGATGCTTAAAACAAGCATCAATAATAGAATAAGCTGCTTGGCATTGGCAGATAGGATTTGGCAAGTTGTTTTATGGATGCAGTCCACATACTCAACCCTCCTGCTCAATCCATAAATACATTTTCCTTACAAATGTGGAACAATTCGAGGGAAAGTAAGCAGGCTGTCCAACAGTACAATTTATATCCAAGAAGCATTGTTCTAACAAAAACAAAAGTCAGAAAACTTTGATTTCCTGTCTTTGCCAAATTTGTTTTATTCTAAAACTGTTTTTACATAGCTGGTTTGAAATACAAAGTACATATGAGTTGGAAATACACGACAAAAGGACATTTAAATGACAAGGTTAAAAATGGCCTCAAAAATGTTTGATCTCAATGGCCCAGCTGTCTGTTTGGTCTGTTATCTCAAACTCGTGATTCCTCTGTCAAATTCAATTATTTCTCATGAATGTGGTATGACAAAAGAAACAAATCATGCCAACTTACAAATGAGTCTTTATAGCTCCTAATTAGCTTTTCGCATTAGTGGTATATTTTTAACATTTGGGAAGCTAAAGTTAAATTAGATTCTATAAACTGTTTCACAACTATTTTATGCATATGCTTCTGTAAGAGCAACACAGTTTGTTAAGGTATAAAAATAATGAGTGTTGCTTTGCAGCCCAACAAATGTCACTAAGCAGAAAATGCTTAGAGGTATCTGCATATGCATGATTAAAAGTTTTTAAGAAAATAAATCCTGTCTTCCCATGAGTGTCCCATGTGTTTTCACTTCATTTTAAACATTCAGTGATCCAGTGCAAGCTATTTTTTTCCTCATGCTGCCTTGTAACATACCTGGATTTTAGTTGATAGTGAGATCAAACAGGCTTTTTGATCTGAGCATTCAGCTATTTCAGAATCATCACAATAACATCCGCATTCTCCTTACCCCAGCTGAAGAGAAAGGAAAATCTCACATTCCTGTGCTGCAACTTTTGTTTTAATTAGATTTGTTCCAGTAAAATATTGGGTGAAGATTCTTTTAACTTCTGAACATTTTATGCCACACATAAGAAGCGAGTCTGGATCGGCTTCTCACAGCAGATACTGAGCATCAAGCTACGCAGGAAAGTATAAACTCTACCATCTGGTGACAGGAATCTGTAGCTGTTATTCCATATTTAGCTACATCTGATTTATTACAGGTGAAATTAGCAGCATCCAAGAGGCACAACCTTAAACTGCTGGAGAAAAGCACGAGTCCCCACGAAACCATGAACAGGACAGAGAGGGTATGACCTGCCAAACCACGCAGTAGACCAATGACAGATAGATGGACTCCTGGGATTTACCAGCCAAAGATAAATGTCAGTTTATTTAACAAGTTGAGTGGCATTTGAACAGCGACAGCAGCATCACAGTCACAACAAGATGCCAAGTTACACCAATACGCGTGTTCCTGTTTGTGAAATGGGTCAAAGAGTAGTTTGCAATTTTTTAAGTTTGGTTGTCTTCCTTTGCACCAGCTACACAAAGGAAGGGAAGTTCCAAAGCATCTCAAAACAATCCTAAGTTCTAACACCAATTAAAGCAAACAGATCCTTTCATTATACACTTTTGTGATGCAAGGTAGTTCAAAGGCAGGGTTTTATAAGACAGACAGACCATCATGGATAGATGATGCATCAAATAAAACAGCAGAGGCCAAGTACATTTTTCTCTAAAAGAGTTGTCTAACAGAATGTGAGGTACCCACCCTTGTGCTTAAAACACTTTTTGAAGACGATTATGAAACAAATCAAGCAGATGCATATTTTCAACAGAAAGACATTTCAATATGTAACAGCTGCTGTATAGCTTGAGCAGGGTCACATCTCTGACCATCAGCCATATATATATATATATATATATTTATTTATTTTATCATTTTGTTCTTTAATGAGCTCTTTGGGAGTAAAACGTGTTAGCTGACATCCAGGGTATAGAATTAAATGCCTGTGAACTCTTTCAAAACCTCTGATTGCACCTCAGTAATCTATTTTAACTCCCACAGACAACATTTACAACATGCCTTGCATTGAGATGGTACTTTGGGCTTGAACAGCTTCAGTAGTATACCAGCTTTTTTGCAAAACTTGCACACAATAGTCTTTTCCATTGTTCCATCAAATCGCTTTCTGAGGCAAAATTCATAGTGGACCAAAAAAAGCTATTTTGTCATCCATCGCTTTGATTCAGCCTGTGCATCCAATTCATGGATGTACCAGAAACACAGAAGGAAGGTTCCAGCTCAGGACTTTTGCATTTAAAAGAAAAAAAAAGATTTAATTCCATTAAAATTTTTAACGCATTAAAGTTACTTTTAATGCGTTAATGTCTGAGTCTTAGATTATTTATTTATGTATGTGAATTGATGTATTTGTATTAGGAAGTGTATCGCAAAGACATTTGAATTGAACATAGACAAAATCGGCTTTAGTCTTACACATCGTCAGCCTACCTCTCAGGATCCATCCCCTTTTTTTCTGCTTCTATCAGTCTGCAGCAGGTTGATGGGGTATTCTGACAACTATCCCAAACCAAAAAAATGATCCTCACAATCTCTTTAAACTTACTTTCAAGGGGACAACACTGCAAAGCAGCCCTTCCCTCAATAGAAAATGCTGCTTTGCAGTGCTGCAGGGACATGCAGTGGACGACACCTGCTTTGCAAATTTGAACTCTGAATTTTATGATTGGCCAGGGCTTTTTCTATAAAAATTTTAACTAACCGCTACAGCATGAAGGTTTTTCTTATGAGTGCATGATTTTAAGATATATATCTATATGTGGTGATGTTCAAATTTGAAATGCTAAACAGTAAGCCACACTGCAAAATCTGGCAAAACCATTCTAGCTCACCCACCGGGAGATTTATCACCTGTATGTATCAGCGTTTTCAAATAAAGGCAGGGTCACTCATTCTCTAGCGACAGGATTTATCTCGCCCAATAGGGCCGATCATTCCCAGGGGGCATCGCTGTGACAGATCTATTACCCAATCGAGACACCACCACTGCACTAATAACACTGCCCCCCATGTCTAGATGTAATCAAATTCCTGCTAGCGTTGAGCCATGGAGGAGGTTTATGTGCGATTCCGCCCGTACATGTATGTCTATGGGTGTGAGGCTGCATGGAAAATCAATATTTAGTCCCTTCTCAGGATGGATTTTAGAGATGGGTTCAAATGTCACTTCTTTCTGCAGCTTCACTGGAATCTGATTACTTAAAAAAGGGAAGAAAGAAGACGGAATTCCATTTGTTTTATCTTGATTGGTAAAACTCAACCTTTCTTCATGCAAGAATTTTTTTTTTCTTAATGCTTCATAAGATAAGATAGATAAGATTTATTTGTCATTGTCATCCACAGATTACAACGAGATTGAGATTGTGCTTAATTCGAGTTGAGGTGCAAAATATACA
>CAEFZX010030936.1:0-11803 GCA_903066825.1 Alfaro cultratus | reverse complement strand
GTTTAATTTAAAAATCAACAAGTCCACTTTTATTAGTTCTATTTAATCTTGCAATGAGTTTACTTGTGTGGCCCCCTTGAGATCAGATTAAGCTGTATGTGGCTCCTAAACCAAAATGAGTTTGACACCCCTAATCTAAGGCCTTCAGATGAAGCTTTAAATGACAAAGCCAACTTACTGAGCCACACAATCCTACAAAACAATGCTCATAGTTCAGTGGGTTTGTGCCAGAACCATCACAGTTAGCAGAAATAAAAACTGAAATCCTCTAAAGTGAAATGTAATTCATGCTTTTCTGCCTACACAGCAGTATCATGTTTCTCTGCGTCACCTCCCTCCTAACGCCTCTTGCTTTATCCGTGCCACTTTAACAAACACACTCAAACAAGCATGGAAGAGCTCGAGTTTCTTGAAACCTAGGCAAGTTGTTCTCTAAGCCTCCTTGGCACAAGTCGTCTTGGTGCTTCAGTATAAATACACACACATTCACACTCATGCAGCTGTTCCAGTGGACTGGGGAGCTGGCGGCTGCGCAGGACCGGTTAGGTTTCCCACACCTACTGAGAGCATTACGGACACTCAGATCCTCAAGAGGAAAACAATCTTCTATTTTCTTCAAAGGGCGCAACGCTGAAACTCCAGTAGAGTTGGAGAGAAGAGCATGGATGATATTTTATCCACCATTAATGTTTATTGATTGTTGTTTACCATTTATGATGTAGACATTGGTGTGTTATTCCGAAAACTCCACTATAACCTGACATTTAGGTTAAATCGCCTTTGTCTGACAGACTTACACATTAAAAGTGGACAACTTGACTCTTTTGTTAAATTAACAACTATGTTTGTTTTCACCAAATGTAAAAGAAAATACTTTTTGTTTAAAATGACTATCTTTTATTCAGGATGCAAATGATTGATTCCTGTTAGAAATTTAATTTAACAAGGGTGGAATGGTGAGGTGGAGCAGATTGGTGTGAGTATGCACAAACGTCTAGCAGCTTATTATGGTTTTGGTTGCGGGTGTAATGTGTAGTCACCTGTTAGCAGCAGACTTTATGGATTATGGATTGTTCATCAGACAATTTGAAGTAAAACATGGCCTTGCTGACCTCAGGCCAAGGCTACAACCTAATCATGTCCGAACAACGCTGGGAGCACTCAAAATAATTTATTGTTACCCTCTTGGTGATGATAGTAGTAATGAGCGGAAAAATAAAGTATGAAGTGTAGCTTCTCTTTTAATGAGAACATTAAAATTACTGCGCAGAAAACCCTCCCACCTGCACATGTTAAAGAAAGTACTAAACGAAGCAGAGATTAGAGAACACAGAACTTCAAATAAAAGGGGTTATTCTCAAAAAGGAAAATTTTTTCTGAGTTGCAAAATAAAAGATATTCAAGTTATGGAGAAAAAATAGTCTTTTGCTACGTAACTGGTCCATATAATACTAGCACAAATCTCCTAACTAGCAACGACTTCAACAAAATGGCGCGTTAGCAGAACTGTTAGCAACGCAGCGCAGTGGCGCCTCTAAAAGAGGACAAACATGACGTCAGCAACATCACTTCCGCTTCGTAATAATACAGTTCAGACATTAATTACCGAACATCTGGATTCTTCACTCACGTGGCCGTAAGGTCGTCTTATCCGGCAGGTCTCGGCTCAAAAATGTCCTATTCTTGCGTTTTACCAGTAACAAAGCCACAGTACGTAAAGAAGAGGGGGTTTTTTTCTTCTTCTTTTTTATGGCGGTTGGCAAGCAACTTATTGATGTGCATTACCGCCATCTACTGGAATGGAGTGTGGATCGGGATTCTACATATATATTCTCCCCCACAAAAAAAAAAAAATACATAAAAAATAAATAACTAAATACATTAAAAAAATAAATAAATAAATCAAGAGGTTTTTTATAAACTTCCGGTGCTTTTAGGTCTCTGTTACAACAGCAACACACGCTGACAAAAACAGGAATTACAACCAGTAGGGGAAATAAAAGCAAAACGGGGTTTGCAAATACTGTATATTTACAGGTCCCCATTTGTTTTACCTGGTTACATATAGTAGGGCTGAAACTGATGGAGATGCAGAAATCTCATGCAGATGCGGCTGCATTGGGGCAGGATGGCAAGAAAATCAACATAATAAATTTTTTTATTTATTTATTAGGATGTAGGAGTTGTGTAACTTTATACCGTAATGAGGTTTTACACATTTTTTGGATAGCCGTGGAGGTTACTGAGACCGTTAAGCACGTGTCAGCATGCTTTTATTGTCAATGGATGACAAACATCGTCGCTTCAAACTGGATTGATGTGCTTACGTTGTAAGGTTCTACTTGCAGCACGTTGCGGTAAATCTATATTCTCCTCCTCGTTTTGTCTTGAATTATTTGTTTTCCCCCAGGATATCTTTGTGCTAAAGGTCAGAGAAGAAGACGGGGCTTTTACAGTGACAGAGGATTGGATGTGTGGCCCACACAAGTTAAGCACTGTTCATTATTGATCTTTGTGTGCAGCAGGGTGTTACTGAAGTAGATAACACCAAGCCTCTGCAGAAGCTCATACATCACCGGAGCTCAGTTTGACACCAGAGGAGAAAATCTATGAACTACTTCATATAGTCAGGAACACTTGACTTATTTCTTTGTGCTTGTCTAAACTGATTGTCATGCTTTTTTGTTTTTTTAGCCACAGAGATAGACATGAAATCCCCAATTTGTGTTGTGTTTGAAGCAGAAAAATTACATAAATAAATCCTACAGGTGGAACAAAATGATAAAAATAAGCTCAGAAGCATTGCCAAAAATGGCTGAAGAACTTGTTGGCAGAGACAGCGCAGCTAGCTTCAACAGAAATCTAGAAAAGCAATAGTTTAAAACTTCCCTGGGCCATTGCTTAAAAAAAGAATTGTGGGATTTTTTTCCTATCATGTCGCAATCGTGCAAATCACCTATTAACACGGCGGCAAAGCTGTAAAAATATGAAAACAATAATTTTACTCGAAAGTCAGCACTTGAATCTGGGAATGGCAAAAACACTTTATTGATCTCATAGGGGAGCCAAATGTTGGTGTAACTCATATTATTTCAAAAGTTTTCTAATAATTCAAAATCCAGTTTGGCTGTCATGTTGAATTTTGAGTTTGAGCTTCAAACGTCTCATGGAACAATTACATTGTGTACGCACTACCACAGCACTATTTACTGTATGGAGTGTTGAAGCTGTACTTGCATGCTTTAGCAATTGTCATTGTTTTTTTGGGGGGTTTTTTGCACAAAAATTCAGAAAATACATCAAAAAATAACCATGTGTTGTCAAATTTAAATCGCTGGTGATGGTGTGTAAGCAAAGCCAAGTGGTAACATGAATATTTTTCAGTTTCCTCCTGACTGGACTGCAGATCTCTCCTTTCCTGCTTCAGTCAACTATTTTTAACGCTTCACTATGTTCTGCAGTGAATGGGGTTTTCCCTGCTTGGCCAAGTGGACGTCTGATGAAAGTGTGTGAAAACTGTTCCCATTTCACACTTACTGCGCAAATCTTGAAAACACCACTTCACTTAACTCTGTTGGTTATGCTTAAAAAAATATTTTTTTAAAAATCAGTCAAGTGACATAACTGAGCATTAGTCGTTGCTGCAGTGTGTGAATTTTTTAGGATTTGTTTGATTTTTTTATGGTTTTGCGGCCCTTTAGTAGTTTTTACTTGACATATATAGTCCTGACTTCCTCACTTTCTTGTGCTCTATGTGCGCTTGCAAGATGAAGACGTGACAAAGGGCATTGCCAGAGGGTGACAACTTCATAAGCGGCGATCGGGTTCAATCACACGCCGAGTAAAAAGCCAAAGTGCCGTCAGGGGCCGGGCTCGCCTTTCACAGGGGAGACTCTGCGTGTCGACTGGGCTGACGGGTGAAATTCCCCAGCAGTATTTCAGAGAGGGCAGAAGTCTCGGCTGGCCCCCTTTAAAGCCCTGCTGACTTTGCTTCTGTGCCTTGTTTTCATCAACTCAATGACATCACGCGATTCAAATGGAAAACACAGATCTGTCGTTTCCACATTTGTTTGTTGGAGATGTCAGAATCCGCAGCCGGTGTCAATGAACTAGTTTCTTCATCTTTCCCCTCCACTTCCGCCTGCTGCAGCCGCCTTTAGCTTTACACCTTTTCTAAACCGTCTCCAATCCATTTGTCACCCATCTCTTCCCTCTTGCATGTCCTGATTTCCTGCTCCATTTCTGGAGCGTACACCGGTGTAACGCGAGAACGTTTCAGTTCTGTCTCTCTCTCTCTCTCTCTCTCTGTGTGTCTCTGCAACCTTGTTTTTCACCTTGTCCATTCTGTTTCCCCCTTTCCTTTCTTTTCTGCCCTTCCTGTTGTCTCCGCCAGCCAAGATGGCAATGAGCAGCATCCTCAACGCCGATGACATCAAGAAAGCTCTCGACGCATTTGCAGGTAAAGAAAAAAATAAAACACTTGCGACGGATCCGTAAAATCCAGCTTGGATTCCTCATAACCCAGTCAAATTTAAAAGAAGTTTTGCTTTTAAATTTAATTTAAAACACAAAAGTTTTGTGAGCGTGGCAGAAACCTTGGAGTAGGATAACAGTTTCAGGTTTTGAATTTTTTACATGCTTCTTGCACATTTCAATTTAAAACCATTTTCATTCAGTCAGTTATTTTGTTTTTTCTCACCCCACAGATTCTTCTTCCCATTTGCATGTTAAAACATTACTTTACACCAATATTCTTTCAGGGGGTCAGAATAATTGTGGAATTAACTAAATGTTTTTCTGTTTTTTTTTTTTGTTTTGTTTTTTTATCAATTTACTTTGTAGAAGAGAGGCCTCCCTGCATAAATGAGTGATAAATTATGCAAAGCCGAGTCTTTAGTATTAGAGGAAATTAATTCTGAGCAAATAAAAATTGTATGCATGTTTACTTTCTTTCTTTCTTTCTTTTTTTTAAAAAGGACACAGAAGGCTTTTAGTTTAAGAAATAGAAATGGTGAGTGGGTAATTTGTCAATTTAATCTACCAAAGCGTATGATTATACAGTTATTTAAAAAATAGAATCACATTTAAAGGAGGGGAACTTCCTGCTCCAAAGCTACTGCAGTGCAGGGTTTTTTCCTCCATTTTTGGTTTGATTTTAGAGGAAGATTGTGCAAACGAGTCGCCGTAGACAGGAATATTAAAGAGGAGGACGCCATTTGTACTTTTGTCTTTTAGCTTTTTTATGAATCCACCAGTCTAAGCCACAAAAATGGTTGGCTAGTATAGTGATTGATAAATCAAACCCAATCAGTTTTACTGCCATGAATGCAGAGAATCAAAGATTAAAGCACCCTAGTCTGCAATATATATATATATATATATATATATATATATATGTATATATATAAAACTTTGAAACATTTGTGTGCTTTTTTTTTTTTTTTAAATCTCTGTTGTCTTTGTTCTTATGTTGAAGCAAATCTGCTCCAGCTGGAGGTTCTTTACTATCTTGGTGTTAACGTTCAGGGCTTAATTTTATTTTCTGACGGCAAATATGCTTACTTCTGCATGCTGGCTCATATTTCACCTTATCTTTGTGGACCACACGTCCCGTTTTTGTGGAAGAAGACGTATTACGAAGCCGAACGCACGGAGATAACACTGGGAGTTCTGATGCTGAAGCGATTCCTGTGTCTTGTCTTTCTTTCTGAAGTTGCTGACTCCTTCGACCACAAGAAGTTCTTCGAGATCGTTGGTCTGAAGTCCAAATCCCTTGACGATGTGAAGAAGGTCTTCACGGTGCTGGACGCCGACAACAGCGGCTTTATAGAGGAAGAGGAGCTCAAGTGAGAAAAAAGAAAAAGAAACGCACAAACCTGATGGAATAGCTCACACCTATGGAGTGAAAATAGTCTCAAAATATCTGTGCGTGTGTGTGGAATACTGGATTTGTAATCCGTGTAAGCATCTTTGTGTGTAACTTTGGATAGTTGTATCTGTGAGACATGATTTGTAAACTATAAAAAGAAAATTTGTGCGTAACTCTGGGTACTTTTAAATATGTGGTCAAACTCGTACACAAATATGAAGAAATTCCAAATACAAAATAAAAGTACACACAATTACTATTGATACAAATGTTAAATTTCTACACACGCATTATAAATCTAGTATTACACACGCACAGGTATTTTGAGACTATTTTCACTCCATTCAAACCCATGAAGTCTGAGGCTCGTTTCCTGACTGAATCATCTGTTTCCTGTTCCGCCAGATTCGTCCTGAAGGGTTTTGCCAAGGATGGCAGAGACCTGACAGACAAAGAAACCAAAGCGTTTTTAAAAGCGGCTGACAAGGACGGAGACGGCAAGATTGGAATTGATGGTAAAAACGAAACGTCTAAATCCGGCTGCGAATGTCTGAATCAAAAATCACAAACAGAAATGCAAACAGCAAAAAGACGCAAAGAGGAAGCTTGACGAGGCAAAAACTACGTCCAGCAGAAACTGTTGTCTTTAGTAAAATAGATCCACTTGGGCCTAACGTCATAAATTTCCCAGACTATTTTTTCCTCTGGCTTATTTTGCAATGTTTTGTCAAACCTCACATGCTTTTGTTGTGCATGAGTGTCGACACTAAAAGCCCAATTTCAAGGCACTAAATCAGGAAGTAAAATTTCCTTTGCATCACATTATATATACATATAGCACTTTATATGCTAAATCAAGTAGAGCATACTTTATTTACAGCTTAAATCAAGTACATTGTAAAACAACACTGTGCCTGAAAAACAGATAATACTGTCCCTTTAATTCAAGTTCTCCTAGGTGGTGCAGGGGTTACGCATGGCTGGGATTCGTCGCAGGTTCGAATCCCGGCCTGGTGACCCTTGCCCTCTCTCTCATTACATGTCTGAGCCACTAGAGCCAAAAACACAACAACTTTAAAAATAAAGATTCAAATACTTACCCCATAATTTGATGAGAAAGTGTTTATCTCACCTACTGAAGAAAAGTTAGCTCAGTTAGTGAGCTCAGTTAAGGAGCCCCTATTGGACAGCTCATAAAGCAGTAAACACACAACACACAACCTCCTGCTCTGGATTGATGGATGTGACGGTTTGTGGGGGAATAACTCAAAGGTCTTGACTGCTTTCTGTTTCTCCAGAATTTGCTGCACTCGTGAAGGAATGAACAGCCGCCCATCGGCGTGACAGATCGCCTCCCAGCCCTCACCATCCCGACTCCATGTTCGCCTCAATCCCCCACGCCTCACTGCAACCTGCACCGACCCAGGCCAGAACCCGCTTCAAGCGCTCCTTCCCTTTAACCTCAGCCTCACTGCAGTGAAGTCGGCTGTGCTACGCAGACCCCCCCCCCCTTGTCCCACACCGCAGTTTAATAATTTAACCCGTTTTTTATACAAATTCTTCATGTTTCTGTTCATGTATAGATACAAAACACTCCTGCAACTAAAGTTTGTACTTTGAAGCATATGTAGATATTTACAGAGAGCATTTCCTTCGACCTCCTGACCTCACCGTCTCTAATCTGTTTTCTTCTCTTCTCTCTGTCGACGTCACTGAACCCCCCATCCTCTCTTCCACCGTCATCCCATCCATCCATCTGCTTTCCATCTATCACTTTATCCCCCGATAATGAGCTGTTGTAAAAAAACAAAACAAAATCAATGATGGCAGAAGTCAAGCTGTGAAAGAAAATAAAAGAGTAAAATACAAAAAGTCTGGACATCTTCTGATATGCTGGGTTTATTTCTGTTACTTTCAATCTACAGTTCAGGATTTTAAACTCACTCAATCAACATTGGAAATAATGTCGTACAGGACTTTAAAAATTATTAAAATCAACCTTTGGGCAAACAAGACTTTCTCCAATTCACACAAGCTCAAAAATGTCCATACTGTCTTGTTTGAACAACCCGAATCAGCCGTACAGCTGCTGATTTGAGATTAAGTTCAAAGATTTGGAAGTCACTGGAAAAAAACTAAACAAACTAACAAAAACAAACAAAACAGCTGGTACTCCATGACAGGCTTTCTGATTCTTGGATCGTTTCGGATCGTTTTGTCCAATTTTTTGTTTCAAGATCACATAAAATCCCAGCAGTCTACATTCAGATTTCTCTCAACAGTTTTGAAAATATTTGGAGTGAACTTAAAAATAAAACAAAAAAAACCCAACAACAACTAAAGTCTAGTTAATTCTGCTACCAGATTAGGCAAATAACCAGCTAGAATTACACCAAATGTGACTTGCTAACCAACATTTAGCCACATATTTTTAAAGGTGTATATTTTGGAGCTTATTTGGACTCTATAAAGAGAAAACACTGAATAAATTCAAACTTGTGCCCCAAATTCACCTTCAAAGTCATTTAACTTGTTTGCTATCTCGGCATTTTGAGCTGAAAACATCCACTGATCATTAAAAGCTCCAAATTAGCGCTCACATACGCGTTTGTGTTGACTTGTTTCCGGTTTTCTTTCACCTCCTTCCGCTGTTACTTAAGAAGCACAACAAGAAGAGCAGTTAGGCGGGTCATAGGTGCCACCAATCCGGGAAGAACTCCCGATTTATTAATGTACATTCTCCGCCGAAGTCGAGATAAAAAGGCCACAACATCCCAAGTCTTTCCTCAGAAGAGCCAGAAACTGAACACTAAGGTTCAATTTAGGTTAAGTATGCCCAGTGGAGGACCCAAATAAGAACCGCAGGAAACTTGGATCTTTTTCTTTTTAGTAGGCCATTGCGGCGCCTGAGCAAAAAGGTCTGAACTGTACCGACTATCAATAAACTCACTGCTTGCTCCAGCGCACCATTAAACGGGGAGCCATTGACGACTGGGACAACAAAAAATGCGAGTTTCTTTCTTAAACAGTGATGAAAACCTCCCGCTTTGCTACATTAAACTCCCATTAGTTTGCTTCATTAGAGAAAGAAAACAAATGCAGCAGGATTTATTAATATTCCCAGAAATCAGCAGTGAGGAAAACCTGATATTTGGACGTAATGCGCTTGAATTTCAAATCAGTGATCGTCCCAGACAGATGGCGGGACATTATCTTTTAATACACAGCATTATTCATAAAACCAGAGTTTTACACCATCTGCCTCGGGTTCCTTTATTTTCCAGAAGTACATTCGCGGCACATTTAATATTTAGCGACAGAAATATATTCTCATAAGAACATGTGGATATAAATGGAGCTGTAGAGATTCAGGGAAAAAAATCAGGAACAAAAGACAACTGATATAGAGCTGTGAAATGACACAAGCTATCTCCAGCTAAATACATTTGAACACATATGAAAATGTTGATCTGATTCCCAAAATCGGCATAGATTCTTTTTTCTTTTCGTATTTTGTCATTTTGAAACCACAAACTTCAATGCATTTTACTACGACTTTATGGGACAGTTCATGGCCTTTGTTTCAAACTTTGATAATTGTTTCATTATTCTGCTGAATGGGACCCAAACGCAATCAGTTGCCTTCAAAAGTTGCCCAATTAGTAGGTTGGAGAACATTGAAGAAGAATGAGAAACACACCAGAAGGTGCAGGAAAATTAAAAAACGAGGGGGAAAAAATTTAATGAACATGAATAAAAAATTTTCTGAATTTTGCTGGGGGGGTTTTCCCAGTCATTATTATAAAATATGCTACAATAACTTACTGAAGATGGAGATAGACACAGCCTTTATTTTTCAAACATTGGGGAAATTCAGGAAAACGTTATTTGCTGCTCTGATCTCTCCGATTTGCTGCCAGACAAATTTGTCAAGTTGCTTTGCAACTCAAGATGGAAACAGAACATTTTGGACTACAAATAAAAAAAACTAAACCATGGAGAATAAATAAAACTTGATAGGATTGATATAAAAGTATTTTGTTTCTTTAATCACAATTGTGGTGATAAAACTCATTGCCAACTAAAATCAGAAGACAAGAGGCAGCATTCATGCTAAAAGAATGCAATAATTACTGAATAGTGAATAAAAATTAGGGGGAAAAAAAGTAAAAATCCAATGTTTCTTTAGAAATTTTGTAGCAATGTCTGTGGGCTTTTAAAGGAGTCCCCGGCCAGGAGCTCATGCTGTTTGAGGAACCTCTTGTTTGGACCAAAGCATATTGTTTAGGTGGCCTAGTTAAAGTCCGAACCTAAATTTTAAAACTGATGTTCGCAGATGATACAGAATTTTAATTCCATATCACGTCCGTCCAATGAGAACCCCCGAAACATTTACAAAGTGTGCTCTTACACATAAAATCCAAATCAAACACACTGAAGTTTGTGCTTGTAACAATACAAAAAATTGTAAAAAAAAACAACCAAAAAAAACCCCCACAAAAGGTATTAAAATGTTAAAAGACTAACTGCTTCACTCATTCACATGATGATAGTCGTCAAGAAAACATCCAGAAAGTTGAGCTACGATCTGGTAAAATTAATGCGAGTTTGAAAACAGGTCACGATAATCTGCAAAAAAGAATATGAATGCAAGAAGAAAAATAACAAATGGTGTCTTTTTTGTTTTGTTTTTTGGTTAAAAGGCATTATGGCACACAGATAAGTGCTGTGGTTCAATAAAACATCCATCACCGATCATCCACCTGTCAAACTAAACGGAAACGCCTCTCCCCTCGTCGAGAAGTCATCGCCGGTAGAGTATCGGAGCAGATCTGTCGTTGGTGTGAGTGGGCTTCAGCTTCACCGTGGCGAACGGATTGGTGCCCCTGAGGAACCCGAGGCGGGAAGACGAGAAGAAGCAGAGAAAGAGAGAGAGAGAGGAGATGTGAGGAAACAAAAAGAAAAACAGGGCGTACCTAAAAATAATTGCTCCTGCATCTGGCCACAGCCAGAGACAAGAGCTCTGCGTTTCAAACATCGTTTAGTGAACTGTTCTTCTGAAGTCAGGTTCCCAAACGTCTGCGGCTGAAATGGTTTCTCTTAATGGAAGAGCAGTCAGTCTGTGCTGTTAAGATCAGTGTCCCCCCATCTATTACTCTCAGATTTAATGGGTTCATGATTCACCTCAGCAATAAAAAAAAAAAATAAAAAAAAAAAAATCTCCTTTCCTCCAGAGGAGAGGAGAGTGTCATGAATTGGCTTCGTTTAAACAGCCGTTCTCCACTTTCAGAGCGAGGCTGCAGCAATTCTCTTACCTCGGGAAGAGTTGGTTCTGCGACCTCTCCGACTGCGACTTCTGCAGGAAGAGTTGAGAGAGGAAGAGAGGTTAGAGAGGGCCAGCCGGGAACACCAACACAGGTGGCACGCACACACTAATGGAGGCTCAGCTGCAAGTCGTGCGCTGATGTGCAAAAACGTAAAATATCACCAGGTTTTTGGTCCAGTTTCTAATGCAAATATATTAGCACAGCTTGAAATGAGACAAAACTAACATACAAGTAACTTTACATCAAGATATAGAAGTAAATGACTCCTTAATGTTGGTGAAGACATTTACTACGTCCACTGACTCATTATTTCTTTTACAAGATGTTTTGCCTATGTAATAAGTGAAGCAATCTGCTAGTTCAACTAGTAATTTTAATCAATTTTAAGGTATTACTAATTCAAAACAAACTTCTGTCTTAATTTTTAAGTTTCTTGTAAGTTAGTTCTGTTTTATTTGCAAGTGAACTAAAATATTTGTACTAAAATGAGACCAAAAATACTTTTTGGTTTTTTTTCTTCTTCTTTTTTGCAGTGCACACACACACACACACACACACACACACACACACACACACACACACACACACACACACACACACACACACA